>JZKD02S0371997.1:0-18630 GCA_000966675.3 Picea glauca | reverse complement strand
CAAACTAACCTATTAATGACTTGAAGAGAATGCATCCAACGTATGTATGATCATGAATCATCCATTCAGTCTGTCCATGAGATAAATCTGCAGTGTACTTTCACGTTGTTTGGAATAAATACCAGACAGTATATTGATTGCTGGATTTTAATAATAGAACGACAGGATGCAAATAATAACTATGATATTTGTGACTGCAAGTAATTATACTTAAGATAAATCTAATGTAACAGTTGCTTTTAATCGTTCAACAAGATTAAGATAAACCTTAATATTTGAATTGAACAATCAATCACTATTTTCATATAACTGAAACATAAAATTGTGGATTGTATGAAAGAAATTATCTTGACGACACAATAATCTGTGAAGACAAAAGCTATCAATAATTATCGAATTGTCAAGATAACAAACCATAGACAACAACAATATTTACAGATAGCTAAAGCAAAAATGTAAACATGTGTTCTATCCAAATTTGTGTATAAGTTGTCCACAATTCACCCCAGGCCAAGATGTCTCTTTACAAAAAAATAATGAGTTTTTAAAGCATTCAGAAAGGTAACTATCTCATCCTCTGAGATCAGATATTGATTACAAAAATAAAAGGGGGATATAACCACCCAGATCATACTAAATCTTCTAAAGCTAAAAAAGTTTATTTATGTTTATACAAAAATGTATCATAGATATGGCTAACAAGCCTCAAAAATGCCTCAGATCACTTGGTAACCATGAATTCCTAGATATCCTAAAAACAAAAGAAAAAATAGAAAAACTTAGATATATATTTAACCATTATTTTGCAAATTTCGAATTCAAATAACTGGCTACAGAATCTGTTGATTTTGTAGCTAGTTATTTTAGTAATGAAATATAATTTATTAAATGAATAAAACAATATAATTTAATAAATAAATAACCTTATTTTAAGACAAAAGAAATCATACCTCAAACTGTAAAATCAAATCATATTAGATGATCTTAGAATTTATTATTGTTGATGCAGTCTCAACGTTTTTTAATATCGCATTCCCTATAGTCTTCATAGGTTTCCCTTTTATTTGAATGAAAGACTCGAGCCTAAGGTTTTCATTTGTTAAGGCATTGACCTGATCAGTGAGAGTTGTAATCTGTGACTGTAGGATAGGTATATGGATGTAGTATTTATCAATCCAGAATAGGCAGACTTCACACTTCGACTGTGCGACAGTCCCTTAGGAATAACCACGATTGTGAATCAGAGCATCTCCAACATGGAATGTAGATTTATTGCCCAACTTAATACTAGGAAACCCTTCACTATGTTTCAGACAAGGCGGTAGATTGTTCACGAAGTTGTAAGGCTGATCGAGGTGTGGTTGGAATGAAAGAGTGTCTTCTTCAGCGAGAAATCTATCAATTTTAGAATCCGAACTCTCATGGATCTCAATCATCTTGATCAAGATCGCATGAGGGTTCAACTTGTTTCGTATCTTCCTCGAAATTAACCTTCCAGCTCTCTTGTTTTTAAAAGTCAAATCAACATCACCTTTAGACCTCTTGCCTGTAGGTTTGTTTGAAATTTTGACAGATTCATTAGGCTATGTAGCTTGCTCACGGGGCTGCTAAGAAACTTGCAGGTCGGGTAAAGACTTACTGTGGGTGGTCATAACATAGGCCTGGGTAGGTGAAGGGGGTGTTGTATGATAGACCATGGTTTCCTCAATTACAGGTTTGTCAACCGCTTCATCATTAGGGTTAATGAAACTATTTCTATTTAAAAATGAATCCCAATCATCGTTCTGCAACTTTAATCGATGTACAAGCATAATTCTTATTAAACCATGGTGGAAAAGACTTGAATCTAAACATTTCTTTTTATACCTCTTAGCCATTTTGTAAAGGCTCCTCCATAGATAATAAGGCATGTTTAAAGAAAACCCTATGAAAATCATGAGAAGATGCAGATGATAAAGAAACACAAGACCAAAACAGCCTTCACAAGTGACAAACTGTTTCAACACTGCAAGCAAACTATGACATCGGGCTTTTAGTAAGGAGACTAGCATACCTTTGTCACATCCTTTGATATTCCAAGATGTAAAGAAAAGAGTCCATGGAACCTATTCTACCTTATCATTCTTGAACCACCTCTGACCACTCGCAAGGAGTCTTGTTGCTTGGCTCAGAAAGACTTATGTGACTTCAACTTGAATGTCCCCCACCTTAGCTCTACATCCACCGAATGAGAGAGAGAATTCATGAGCAGTTTGTAGGTTGAAACCCTGGAACTTTTCAAGGAAAGCTAGCCAACTGTTACCCTTGAGATCCTCTCTGGCATCATCGCATAGGAGCAAGGTCTGAGTGCCTTTATATTTGACTCTAACAACAAGAGTCATTTCAACATCACAGGGAATCACCCAAACAATGTGTAAGGAGGGTTTGTAAGAGGAGACAAGAGGTATACTCCAGGCTCGAAAAACATCAACAGTCTATGGCGTATGAGTAGAAAATTCATAACGAAAAGATAGGCGTTAATTGAAATGAATGCGAGGGGTGTTGCAAACCCCAAGACCAAGCTTCAAAATGATGGGTTGGCTGCAATCATATTTCCACCTCTCATGTAGTATAAACCATGACCAGAGCATTAAAGTAAAAATGAGTGCGTAGCATAGTGGGTTCGATCATAAAGTTTGGGAGAGTGAAACTTGTAAATCAAAACCTAGTGATGAGGAAACATATGACCAAGAACCACACAAAATCCATATCAATGCTCAATTAACAAGGTCCTTTGTTGATATAATTAACAATCCCTAAGCATTCTTGGAATTCAAGGAATCGAAACCAAGAGAATAGTCTTCATAGCAAAGAACAAGGCTTCAGTAAAAAATTGTAGAGACATTTTGCCTTTCATAAATTTTTCAAATAGAATGGTAACACAATTGTAAGTTTTAAAGCTTCGTTTTCATGCTTTCAGTCATGAACGAAGCATGAAAAAACAATAGGAAAACCGAAAAATTACAATTATCATTTCGAAAATTGCTTATGAAGAACAGAAAAATGTATGACCCCAGTTAGGCAGCTACATAGATCATTTAATTGATATAAAAAGTTAAAAATATGTTGGGCTGCTAACAATGGTGACATGCTGGGAGAAGCAGTTATCTTTGTAATATGGATGAGTTCAGGTTAGATAAATCTGAAAGATTTCAAATCAAAGAACAACTGAAAGGTTATTTGAACATCTTTAATAATCATGATGTAGTCGAGCTTAAGATATCTTTCGTTAAAAAGAACGAAATCTGGTGACAAACTTCACAAAAGAAATCCACGACGTTTAAGTTAATATCTCCAATACTGTTGATAGGGCCACTGCTGCCAACATGCATCCATATCCTCGACAGGGATGTCAATTAACCCACTCTGACGTCTGTATCATGGCCAAGAAATTTCAAATCAGAACGAAAGACGCTTATGGCCAAAAACAAGATTTATACCTGAGAATTTTCTTTCACCTGACATCGCTTCGTTGCCAGTGGGCCTATTTAGTACCCCGTTGAAGTTGTCTTGGAATCATGCATGCATTTACTCTCTGCCAGCAGACCTATTCAGTGTCCTGACGAGTTTGCATACACTTCCCAAATCTTTCTGAGAAATTATTCACATTCTGATATAGTTTTAAAGATATTCAATAGAGTGGGGTGACACTGAAAATTCCAGTTTTTTAACACAACTTAATATTTCCTAGGCTTTTAAATTTTTCTAGCTAACCTTCATCAAGATTTGAAAAATAGGTCATTAATAAAACCAATTTTTTAGGACAGGGAGACATCATTAAGTTTCTTTCTTAAAGAGTAGGGACAACATAAAGAGCTTTTTAAATATAATCGTGAATACTTTCAAGTGCAAATTGAAACTGAGAAATCGACTTTCAAACAAAACATCATCTTTAACTAGCCTACAATTTCAGAGAAAGACAGCAATTGATGCTCTGACAGCCTTTGACAGTTATTTCGAGATGAAGCATTATGTTCTCTTTTTCTGAGCTAGACTGTAATATAGGCATGTTTGACTCAACAAGGCCAATAAACAAAAATGAAAATAAAAACAAATCAGCAAAGAAAAACGGAAAGCAAAGAAATAAAAAAAAAAAAATATGTACAAAAGGTGTATCGTAGAATTGTTAGGTAAATTACCTTTTGAGAGCTTGGCCATTCACCGGGAAGGTGTCTAGCTGTCCCTCTAAATTCTACAAGTGGAAAGAACTGGGACCTAGTTTTTCAGCAATTAAGAACGGTCCCAACCACAAGTTTTGGAACTTAGTATGTTCGCCTTTCCTCTCATGAGGTTTGTCCCACTTAAGGACAAGATCACCTACCTCAAAATTTTTGTCTGAGGCAGTATTGGAATCGAACCAGCTTTTGACAATAAGTTGATGTTGATCCATTTTTTGTTTTGCTTGAGCCCTTACTTCCTCTAACTTTAGCAAAGCATTAATCCGACTTTCCAAAGGAGGAAAGTCTTCTTATTGAACCTTCTGTGATAATTACAGAGATGGGAGAAGAACATGTGGTGGAAGAATTGCTTCACTATCGTAAATGAGAAAAAAGGGGGAATTACCAACAACAATTTTTGGAGTTACCCTATCATCCCAGATTACATTGTATAGTGCATTATACCAGTTTTTTTTATTTTTGGAGACCGTTCTCTTGATGATATTGATCAGGTTTTTATTGGTCGATTCCGCCAAACCATTTCCTTGGGGGTAATATCTAGCAGAATACTATAGTTTTATTAATTTTTCCAAAGCAAAAGCACTCATTTCAAGAGACAAAAAATGGGAAGCATTATCGAACACTAGGCATTCAGTAATACCGAAACGAGTGATAATGTTTGAATTCAGGAAAGATATTACCTGACTGGTGTTTACCACTTTTAGTGGTGCAGCCTCGGACCATCTGGTGTAATAGGTTGTCGATGTTATGATGTATTTATGATGTTGCGAGGAGGTGGGGTTAATTGGGCCTATAATGTCAAGGCCCCATTGATGAAAAGGGAAATCTACCGAGACAGGTTGCAGCGGGAATGCTGACTTCTATACTCGTCCAGAAGCCTTTTGACAGATTACACATTTGTGGCATAATGCATGGGCATCTTTAAAAAGAGTAGGCTAGTAATACCCTGCCCTTAATACTTTTTGGGCAATGGTGTCTCCACCAAAATGCCCACCAACTTGCCCTGCATGTAATTCTGATAAAACTTTATTTGCTTCATCTTTTTCCAGACAACGCATAAGTATTCCATCAAAATTTTGGTGAAATAATATACCATTCACTAGCTGAAAAGAAGAAGATTTTAATCTCAACGCTCTCCTTTTTTTTGGATCAAGGTGATGGGGAGTTGATCCATGTATTAGATAAAACTTGATGTCATCATACCAAGGACTAGTAATATTTTGTACACAGCAGATTTGATTTTGATTATGCTGATCTTGAATTAACATATCATTTTTATTCTATTGTTCTAGGGCTGAATTAGCAACTAATTTACATAAACCTTGGCCTCTAACAATTTTTGTTGGAGTGATCTCGAGGTCATATTCTTGTAAGGACGTGACCCAATTTGCCCTTTTTTCACCCAGTTCTTTTTGTACTAACAAATTTCTGACAGCAGGGTAAGGGACAATGACTTTCATCCTAGATTTCAGTAGATAAGATCTAAAGTGTTTTACTACTTTAAAAACAACATAAGCATGTTGATCTATTGTTGGGTAAATAATTTTTACTCCCTTAAAGGCTAAGCTCATAAAGGCAATAGGAACTTCATTGTTTTCAGCATTCTTTTGGGTTAGCATAGTGACATAAGACCAATCATAGGCAAATGTGTAGAGAGTGAAATCTCGTGAAAAGTCAAGGCTCATTAGGGATGGAGCCTCTACTATGGCCTTTTTTATTGAGTCAAAAGCTTGACTTTCTAGAGGTCCCCAGTGGTACTGTACATACTTTTTTATTAAGTTTTGTAATGGCCTAACCATTTCTGAAAAGTTGGGGACAAACCTTCTAACAAAATTTATCTAACCTAAAAAATATTGCATAGACTTTTTGGAAGAGGGGGGCGGAGTTTTGAAATGACTTGAGTCCTTTCAGGGTCAATGATCATCCCTTCATTTGATACAATGAATTTGAGAAACTTGCCTTGTTCTACTGCAAAGACAGATTTTTGGGGATTTAAAGAGATTTCGTACTTACGACATCGTTGTAGAACAGATTTTAGATGAGCTAAATGATCTCCTTTATTCTTTGAGAAGATAGTGACATCATCTAGATAGACTACTACAGATTGATTGATAATACCACAGAAAGCGATATCCATCGCTCTCTAAAAAGTGGCACCAACATTTATGAGACCGAAGGGCATCTTTCTATAAGCATAGGTACCCCATGGAGTATGGAAAGTGGTTTTGAGCTGGTCTGGGGGAGACATGAGGACTTGGTTATACCCTAAAAAAACATCCAGCAGAGATAATCTTTCAGAACCGGATACCTGTTGGAGAATCTGTTCCATGGGAGGAACAGGGTAGTTGTCTTTATCATATGCTCGGTTTAAATTTTAGAAATCGACACATATTCGGATTTCACCACTTTTCTTCCTTACAGGGATAAGATTGGAGACCCACTGTGTATGTCTTACTGGGAAGATTATCTTAGCATTGAAAATTTTGTTTAGTTCTTTCTTGACCGTTGGTTCAAATTTTGGGTCGATCTTTCTTAACTTCTGTTGAAAAGGTTGAGTTTGGGGTTTCATGGGAATACCGTGTTGTATGATGTTAGGATCAAAGGTTTTTAGATCATCATATGTCCAAGCAAAGACATTTTTAAACTCCTTAAACAACTTAATAAATGTTGACTTTTCTTGCTCAGAACATCCCATTACCAAATTGATGCATTGTGGGTTATCTTTAGTTCCTAGGTTCACCTTTTCATGGGTCAAGGAAGAACTATTCATTTTACAATTGACTGATTTTCTGAATTTATCATGCAAATCATAAAACTTTTCTAATCTTACCACATATTTTGGGATAGAAGTTGCCAGATCTGATGTTGATTCTGGAGATCTTAGGTCCAATATTACCATAAAATTGCGGAGGTCTTCGTCATGGGTACCTTCATCGATAACTTCACCTTGGAAAGTATCTTCCATGTGCAAAAAAATAATGATTTATTGATCGTCATCGAAAACTATCCAATTAGTGATGTTGTTCAGGACGGATGGTTTGAACAACAATTCGACGGAAAACGCATTCGGAGAAAGGCCTTCTACGGGAAACAGTTTAGAAGCAACATTAGCAAACAAGTTAGCCTCAGAATTATTCAATCTTGGAATAGAATTAATGTTAAACGCAGAAAATTTGTTCATTAGATTCCATACCTCAGTTTGATAGCTTTTTAGGTGTGGAGATAGGTAATGAATGGAATTTCTTACCTGTCTGACCACAATTTCTAAATCACCAAAGACTATTAAATTATGAAATCTCAAATCTAGTGCCTTTCTGAGACCTTGCAGGAGTGCCTCGTATTCGATCGTATTTTTTGTGCATTCAAATTATAACCAGCAAGCGATCAAAGTTTTGTTACCTGTTGGATCAATGAGCACACATCCTACATCGGCTCCTTCCTTAGATTTAGATCCATCGAAGTAAAGAGACCAGATATGATTTTCATCAGCTGTATATGACACCTTAGAGAGGGTTGTTGACTGTGTGCATGTCATGAGTTCGGATGGTTGTTCTGGGTCAGTAATGGTAGAAGTTTCAGCTATGAAATTGTCGAAAAAAATGTTCATCCCCTGCATTTCAGGTGAATTGGCAGAAGCAGTGAATGGTTCATTAGGATCATTTAAATCAGTTACCGTAAGCTTGAGATAATTCTCACGATTAATCTTGATTATGTTAAGCTTTTCATTCTTTGGCAGCCATAAGTGAGATCAATCTGTCACAAAGTAACCATGTAGCTGTTCGGACCAATCCCTACTTAAAAACAAGCCATATACTTCAGGGATATCAACGACAATAATATCAATAATCTGGTGGACTTTAGGATTAGATGATAATCTAATAAGTACATTTTTTAATTCACCTATTACCTTAACACTGGTCTGATCAAGCTGAATAATTTTCAAACTGGAAGGTTGAACTTTAGCATTGATTTTTTGGTAGATGGACCAAGGCATTACGTTTGACGATGCACCAAAATCTACCATACAATTATGTACATTCCTATTGAAAATTTCAAAAGTCAACAAAAAGGGTGGGACATTTCTGCGAGTATTAACAGCAGAAGTTTGTTGGTTTTTAGTCGCGGCCCCTAGAACTATTTTATCTACATTTGTTACACTTTTTACAGCAAGGTATATTTTATCAGAATATTCTAGTGTCATTTTAATGGAGACCTTTTGAGGTGTTTTAGGGCTGTTTTCAAATTTGTTGTTGTTCAGATTGTTGTTTTTGTTGTTTTCTTCAACATTTTGAAGCATCTTTTGCAGAAGAAAAGGAAATTTCAATAATTCATAAACAGAAATATTAGCTCTAAGTTTTTTGAGATCCTCAATCAAATCATATTCTAAACTTGGAGTTGTTGAATTTTTCTTAGTTTCAATTAGTTTAGACTATTTTTGAGGTGCATTAGTTCCAATTTCAGAAGAGGATTTATTCGTTGTTTTGATTATGGTATTGTAAGGATGCACCGTTTCGAAATTGGCTTGAAAGATGCTATCCGAAAAATGCCCGAAGATGTTGGGAGAGGATTCGTCCTCTTCCACTATTTTTTGTTCAACCATGTCTTCAGAAATATCGGGGGGAACTAAGTTATCATGTGCTTCCAGAATTGTCTAGATAGAAAACTGTAGGCTTTCTAGATTTAGGCCTTCAGAATTTGAGTTAGGTCGGTTTGTGGGAAAAGGCTTTATAAAATGGGGTTTGTAAGACCCTTTGCTTGAAGAAGCTTCTTTTGTTGATCTCCTTAAATCTATAACCTGATTCGACAAATTCTAAATGACCTTGTGTAAACTTTCCAAATCTAAACTGTCTAATTGAGTTTTGGTTTGGGGAGGTCTAGGAAGAATTTCTATTTTCTTCTTGGAAGATGAGGTAATCTTTGCCTCATTACTGATATTTTCTTTTAGGATTAGAATATCTTTCTCAATTTGGCTTGCCTCCTCAAAGGCTTCCAATAATGTTTCTTTCTTAGACCTTTTTACCCAGATTGCTATGTTTTGGTGTAGGGCTTTCGTGTAGTAGGCGACGATAAGATTTTCAGAAAGCATTGAATTGGTCGGGATTCGATTTTTTAATGTTAGAAACCTTTGATTAAAGTCTTTTATTTTTTCCTTGGAGTTCATATTTAAACTAGAGAGTTTCATGAATAAGACTTCAGGATATTTTTCGTCTCCGAATTTCTCAAGGAAACAAGATTTGAATCTATCCCAAGATACAATGGTGTGGGGTTGTTGGGGAAAATACTAGGTAGAGGCATTGCCTTCAAATGTGTACGGAAAAAGTCTACATACTACGTCTTTGTGTTCTATGCTTCGGAGTCTAATGGATATCATGAATTTTTTAATATGATCCTCAACGATCTGTTTGGAATCTGGGTCGAATTTAGGGAGCCATTTCTCCGAATGTTTAGGCAAAGGATGCCGGGGTCCAGGTATGGCCACTGCATCTTGATCGAGCCAAGGTCTGGCAGGATTATTCATATTTTCCATAGGCATGGGTGGTGTTGAAGGTTGAGATGAAGAACTGCCTTCGTCGGATGACTCTTCTCCTGAAGAAGAAGGAGATGAAGGAGGTGGTGATGGTGGGATACCAGATCCTCCAGCTATAGGAGTGAGGGTGTGATCTGGATCCGTAGGGTTTAAGGTAAGACCAGTGCCTTCAAGTTGCTCCCTAATATCAGAGAAGTCTAGTGGTTGATTCAATAGCCAACTTGGTTTTCTGATATGGGCCAAAGCACCATGTGTCCTTATAAGTGATTGACAAACAATTTCTTGTACGTCGATCCCTGGGGGGTTTGGTGTTACTAGTTCAACGGTAATCTGTGGATTCTCATTTGATGTGGTTGTTTTTTGAGAGGTAATGTTGTCGTCAGAACGACTTCTTGTTACTATAGGTGAGCGGGTAGGTGGGGGAGGAGTCTTGCGACCTCCACGTGCCATCAATAGTGTTCAGGCCCTCCTTCTAGTGTCATTTGTTGACGAAAGAAAATGACCCCTCGTCAAATGGAAGAGCGAGTCTGGTCTGGGGTTGTCTAATTAACCCAAGCCGTTTGGATTGACTCACTCTGACGGGTTTAATGGCTCCGTTGGAAAATCTAAAGTCCTAAAAGAAACAAGATAAGTCACTAATTACTAATTGATATATATATGTACATATAAATATACAACTTATTTTAAATAATATTTACACACATAACTGTTTGTCTAATTTATATACATGTTATACAATTTATGAGTTTTAATCTGAAGTCACAAAAATCAATGTAAAAATGGCTCTTTTGATGAAAGAAGATAAAGAAATCAAAATGAACTCTTTCTTTTTGGTTTGTTTTTTATCTCTATGCATCTATAATATTAACTATCAAAATACTATGGAAAAAAAATATGTAGACAGCGAAAATCATACCACATATAAGAGTTTCTAAAACGAACAAGCAAATCAAGGGAGCAAACTAACCTATTAATGACTTGAAGAGAATGCATCCGACATCTATATGATCATGAATGCTCCATTCAGTCTGTCCACGAGATAAATCTGCAGTGTACTTTCACACTGTTTGGAATAAATACTAGACAATATATTGATTATTGGGTTTTAATAATAGAACGACAGAATGCAAATAATAACTATGATATTTGTGACTCCAGGCATTTATACTTAAGATAAATCTAATGTAACACCTACTTTTAATCATTCAACAAGATTAATATAAAACTTAATATTTGAATTGAACGATCAATCACTATTTTCATATAACTGAAACATAAAATTGTGGATTGTATGAAGAAATTATCTTGACGACATAATAATCTGTGAAGACAAAAGCTATCAATAATTATCGAATTATAAAGATAACAAACCATAGACAACAACAATATTTACAGATAGCTAAAGCATAAATGTAAACATGTGTTCTGTCCAAATTCGTGTATAAGTTGTCCACAATTCACCCCAGGCCAAGATGTATCTTTACAAAAAAATAATGAGTTTTTAAAGCCTTCAGAAAGGTAACCGTCTCATCCTCTGAGATCAGATATTGAGTACAAAAATAAAAGGGGGATATAACCACCCAGATCATACTAAATCTTCTAAAGCTAAAAAAAATTATTTATGTTTATACAAAAATGTATCATAGATATGGCTAACAAGCCTAAAAAATGCCTCAGATCACTTGGTAACCATGAACTCCTAGATATCCTGAAAATAAAAGAAAAAATAGAAAAGCTTAGATATATATTTAACCATTATTTTGCAAATTTTGAATTAGAATAACTAGCTACAGAATCTGTTGATTATGTAGTTAGTTATTTTAGTAATGAAATCCAATTTATTGAATGAATAAAACAATCTAATTTAATAAATAAATAACCCTATTTTAAGATAAAAGAAATCATACCTCAAACTGTAAAATCAAATCATATCAGATGATCTTAGAATTTATTATTGTTGTTGCAGTCTCAATGTTTTTTAATATCACATTCCCTGTAGTCTTCATAGGTTTCCCTTTTCTTTGAATGACAGACTCGAGCCTAAGGTTTTCATTTGTTAAGGAACTGACCTGATCAGTGAGAGATTTAATCTGTGACTGTAGGATAGGTATATCGGTGTAGTATTTATCAATCCAGAATAGGCAAACTTCACACTTTCACTGTGCGACGGTCCCTTGGGAATAACCACGATTGTGAACCGGAGCATCTCCAACATGGACTGTAGATTTATTACCCAACTTAATACCAAGAAAACCTTCACTATATTTCAGACAAGGCGATAGATTGTTCACGAAGTTGTAAGGCTGATTGAGGTGTGGTTGGAACGAAATAGGGTCTTCTTCAGTGAGAAATCTATCAATTTTGGAATCCAAACTCTCATGGATCCCGATCATCTTGATCGAGCTCGCTTGAGGGTTCGACTTGTTTCAGAGCTTCCTCGAAATTAACCTTCCAGCTCTCTTGTTTTTAAAACTCAAATCAACATCACCTTTAGACCTCTTGCCTGTAGGTTTGTTTGAAATTTTGACAGAGTCATTAGGCTATGTAGCTTGCTCATGGGGCTTCTCAACAACTTTTGGTTCGGGTAAAGTATTACTGTGGGTGGTCGTCACATAGGCCTAGGTAGGTGAAGGGGGTGTTGTAGGATAGACCAGGGTTTCCTCAATTGCAGGTTTGTCAACTGCTTCAACATTGGGGTTAATGAAACCATTTCTAGTTAAAAATGAATCCCAATCATCATTTTGCAACTTTAATTGATGTACAAGCATAATTCTTATTAGACCATGGTGGAAAATAATCGAATCTAAATGTTTCTTTTTATACCTCTTAGCCATTTTGTAAAGGCTCCTCCATATATAATAAGGCATGTTTAAAGGAAACCCTATGAAAATCATGAGCAGACGCAGATGATAAAGAAACACAAGACCAAAACGGCCTTCACAAGTGACAAATTGTTTCAACACTGCAAGTAGACCATGCCATTGGGCTTTAAGTAAGGAGACTGGCATACCTTTGTCACATCCTTTGATCTTCCGAGATGTAAAGAAAAGAGTCCATGGAACCTCTTCTACCTTAGCATTCTTGAACCACCTCTGACCGCTCACAGGGAATCTTGTTGCCTGGCTCAGAAAGTCTTCTGTGAGTTCAATTTGAATGTCCCCCACCTTATCTCTACATCCATCGAATGAGAGAGAGAATTCCTGAGCAGTCTGTAGGTTGAAACCCTGGAACTTTTCAAGGAAAACGAGCCAACCGTTACCCTTGAGATCCTCTCTGGCATCGTCGCATAGGAGCAAGGTCTGAGTGTTGTTAGGTTCAACTCTAACAAAAGGATCCATTTCAACATCACAAGGAATCACCCAAACAATGCGTAAGGAGGGTTCGTAAGAGGAGACAAGAGGTATACTCCAGGCTCAAAAAATATCAACAGTCTGTGGTGTATGAGAAGAAAATTCATAACGAAAAGATAGGCGTTAATTGAAATGAATGCGAGGGTTGTTGCAAAGCCCAAGACCAAGCTTCGAAATGATGGGATGATTGTAATCGTATTTCCACCTCTCATGTAGTACAAACCACGACCAGAGCATTAAAGTAAAAATGAGTGTACACCATAGTGGGTTCGATCATAAAGTTTGGGAGAGTGAAACTTGTAAATCAAAACCTAGTGATGAGGAAACATATGACCAAGAACCACACAAAATTCATATCAATTCTCAAATGACAAGGTCCTTTGTTGATATAATTAACAATCCCTAAGCATGCTTGGCATTCAAGGAATTGAAACCAAGAGAATAGTCTTCATAGCAAAGAACAAGGCTTCATTAAAAAATTGTAGAGACATTTTTCCTTTCATAAATTTTTCAAATAGAATGGTAACATAATCATAAGTTTTTATGCTTCATTTTCATGCTTTCAGTCATGAACGAAGCATGAAAAAACAATAGGAAAACCGAAAACTTACAATTATCATTTCAAAAATTGCTTACGAAGAACAGAAAAATGTATGACCCCAGTTAGGCAGCTACATAGATCATTTAATTGATATAAAAAGTTAAAAATATATTGGGCTGCCAAAAGAAGGATACCAGCCCAAGGAGCAGCTAGAGGAAGCTGGAAATACACCAGCAGGGGAAACGGCAGAAGAAAAGTTGTCAAAGGGAGAAGCTGAGCAACAGCTCAATGAAGAGACTGTAGAATTGGAGTCTACAATAGAGTGGCAAGTCAAAACAACAAGAGATGAGGAAGACAACATGGGAAATCATATTGATCTACCCATTTGCAAGGAGGAAGTGCAGCAGAAGAGGTTGCATGAAGAGGAGAGACAACCAATTCAGAAGTTGGATGAGGTAATTGAAGAAATTAGAAGGTTGATGTTGAGTTCAGTACAAGAAACTGTCAGCGGGAGGAAGATGAACAGAAGGAAACCTACCATAGTAGCGAGGAAGATCTAGAAACAGTAGCAATGAAGCAGTGGAGCAGATGGACAACTCCAGAGAACTGTTTGGGATCCAGGTGGATTTCAACAGCGATGTTGGGAAGCTCATGAGCAGGAGCTCATGAATTTTTCACAGCAGTGGAGTAAGATGCAGGAGCATCACTTCANTGTAATTGACCAATAAATAGTTATTTAATAACTCCAAATAAGTCTCCATGAATTATTCACCAACTTTGGTTGAACCTATCAAGTTCTACAACTTGATATATTTAAATAGAACAACAATTAGAATGAAATTAACAAGACTAACAATAGTGCTAATATTGATCAATGATATACTAATTGGCATAGAATTGTAAATAGGTTGAAAGAAACATCAAAGAAATAATAACAAGTCAAAAAATCATATACAATAGTGTAGAGAAGTGTAGAGAAGTGAAAACTTATTATCATTATCTCCAAATATTTTTATACAATCTGTTGAGTCATGAACTCCTTCAAGAATCATCTTTACAAGAGTCCAAATTCCTCTCATCTCAGAGATAGAACTCTACCTATTATACAAAAAAGATCACTCTCTTATAATAGTGCCATTGAAGCTATATCCCTACAAAATTTCCCCTATAGTTTCATATATGGAACCTCCATAACATTTTTTCAGATCTCTTTATATAATTAACTTTCCGCTCCACCTCCAAGTCAAATTCACTATTAGCTACAAAATTTCAAAATGGAAAAATACCAAATTATCGAAAACAACCCCTAGAAAAACTCACAATATCTACAAAAAATTCTTTTGTTTGCAAAATCCTTTACATATTTTCTAAATCAACATCTTTTACAGATTGGTTTTCAACCGTTTGGAGAGATTCATTATTGTTTGGGCGGAAATGAATCTTCAAAATCGCATCCTGGAAATTGGTAGCAACAACAATTCAAAAACATTATATTTGAATCTGAGAGTATTTCTCCCAAAATATTGATTTTATGAGGAACTCGCTTGACTAAGGGGTACACCATCCCATTTTGGAGGTGGGTTTTCAACTATTTGGTGAAATTCTTCTTTGATTGTCCGAAAATCGATCTGCAAAATCACCTCCTGAAAATGGACATGATTTCCAATCTATCAAAACAAATTACCAAATTAGAATAAAAAAATTCATGTTTTCCCATAGAGATAAGATTAACAATGAAAAAATATGGAAATTAATAAGCAACAACAAATCTTCTTGGCCAAAGAAAATATTCTAAATCAATTCAGAAAACTAATTTTAGCTGCAAATTTGTAGACTTCACTTTCGTTGATTTTTTGGGATAGTAAATCTTCAAATTTGCTTGAATTAGTGTTGCAAGATTGTTCTCTGTAGAAATAATTTCCCAATGAGTGTTTGTTTGCCTCATTTGATTGAGTAAAACTCAATATATCACTTGCCAAAGTTGAGTCATCAAAACTAATTTAATTATGTTTTGTTTTGTCACATTTTGTGTTATAATTACAATATGTGTACACACACACACACACAAATTGCATTTACAATTTAATAAACTAAAAATTAAATTAAATTTAACCTGTTAACTAATAATTAACTTAATTAATAAAGAAAATGAATTAATAAAACTTATTTACATATTAACATCAATTTTATTTACAATTTATAAGAAACATAATAAAATACATATTTTATGACCAAGTGGTGAAAACAAATTGACCAAACTTTTGACCAAGGATATCTTTCAAACTGTAAGTTAGAATAAGGAGAAACTTGAACCATTAACAACAAAATGAAAGCAATGAAGATGTCAGAACTAAAATTAAGTCAAAATGAAAATCTTCTAAAACAAACCAAACCAAAACATCATAGAAAGCAATATTAAGAAAATCTATATGGAGGGACCCATAATAATTTCAAAAAACATATAGGGGGTGTTGTGGCCACAACAATTGGCGACGTTCTGGGAGAACTAGTTATCTCTGGTTTTTATATAATAGGTATAAATTTGTCTAAAATAAAAAAGATAAGTGTCACAATATTCCCATTCATTAATCTATTTTCCATGGGTCCCACATAAGATGGATCAAGCAGTATAAACTCTAAAGTAGTACTCATAATCAACTTAGTCTAAAATCCATGAATCCAAACATAAGGGAATGTAATATTTTAATTTTCCTTCTAGTATAGAATAGAAGCAATAGATATAGGGATTTTTAAGATTGGTATACATATGTTAAAGTTACCTCTATTTATTGTCATTGCTTCATTGCTAGCAGGCATGTTCAATACCCCGACGAAGTTGTCTTGATACCATGTACGCATTGACCCATTGCTAGCAAGCATGTTCAATACCTCGATAGGTTTGTATACACTTCCTACACATTTGAGGTTTTCAACTCTCTTATTCCCACCCTTTGGATATACTTAATTGTGAATTTCATCTGCACAATTGGGTGAAGATAGTGGGGTGGTATAAGAGGTATTTTATTTAAGAACAGATGTGATACTAGATAAATATGACTCAACAAGATTTTCTCGTATCTACCAATATGAAGGATTTTATTATAATGTGGAGGGATTCAAGGAATAGACTAAAACTAACTCTTTCCTTTGAAAGATGAGCCATACTACTTGGAACAAATCTCATTGTTCCTCCAAAGTCTTTGGTCCAGTGTATGGGAAAGGAAACTTCATAAGAATATACATTAGATAAATGAAAACCCATTTAAATAAGAGAATATAACACTCTTAGAGTTATCAATTGATGTCACATGGAAAAGATCCCCAAATAGATTTTGAAAATATCACAAAATCAAATCCAAGAAAATCAAACTATAAGCCAAAAGTGAAATCAAACCACTAATAAAAATATGCAAAATTCATAAAAGGAAATTATAAACTTAAAATAAAAGACAATCTAAAAATCCATGAATACATGAAAACAAACAAGACAAAAATGAGAAGTGATATCCCAACATAAGAAAAATGGATATGTGAGTTTTTATTTATGTTCGAGATTAAAATGGGTTATTTCTTGAATTCTTTATAATGAATTAAGATTTTATTGTAAAACAAAATTCAAGCTAAAGGAAAGTTATGATTAAAACATGTACTCATACATATTTTACCAAAGTATTATCCTCTTATCATGTCTTGCTTCTTGTAAAAAATGAATAAGCTTTAATTATTGGTTTTAAGAGTAAATCTTAAAACAAAAATTTAATGAAAAGCATGATAACTAATATAATAAGAAAGGAATAAGGTAAAAAGTAAAGTATTTACCTTGGCAATAGCTGAGTTTATCTTGAAAATCTTTACAATTTCTCTGTTCAAATCTAATTGAAAAAAAAAAACTAATACTACTCTTATTCTATCCTACTCTAATCTACTCTTCAAGGACAACAAGGTCCAAGTAAAGTGAAATTTCAAATAAATCCAATCCAATTATTTTATTCCTACAATCATATATACATCACAAATTAGAAACAAAAAATAAATCAATAATATGCTATATGAAGAAAAATTTAAAACTTATAAACATGTATAAAACATGTGCAAGAAAAGAACACTAATATTTACAGGAAATCTTTCATGAAAATATTTCTCTAACCAAGCTTCTATTATATCATGATATATACAATGAGAAAAATGAAATGATTGGAAGAAATTTACAGATGAGTGTGGATCATGTGTAAAATAGTCGTGAAGAATATCTTGTGGAAGAATCTTAAGATAAATAATTTCATATATTGTAACAAGATCATGAGAATTAGAAAAAAAACATTGTTTGAAAATGAGGCATCTCTCTTTCTTGATACGTTTCCCTGAACTTGAAATTCAAATAATCAACTTGTGATAAATCAATAGGATCAAATGATGTGTATAAATTATCACCCTTCATTGTATTAGCTAAATTATTTATATTTGGATAGAAGACATTAACATCATTTGATTGATTAAAGTTTTCACTTTCTTGGTTATGACAAAAATATTCTTCATTGATTACAAAAATAGGTGAATCGATAAAAGACATTTTGTGACATGTCTTTGTTGTAGAAATTCCATCCTCCCATGTAAAAGATGGATAATGAATAATATCAAAAGATTCATGGGAAGCAGTCGTATTCTTTTCATCTCCTAAATATAGATTATTTCCATCTTGTACCTTATTATATTTTGGACTTGTAGAATTAGATTCCAAACAACTTGGAATGATTACCTGTGAAGCAAAACCATTGAATAAATTAGGGTACTAAGAATAATAAGAGGAAGATGAAATGAAATGAAAAGAATCTCTTAAAGAAACATTTTTTTCAAAGGGAAATTTTGCTTCTATTAAGATATATTTATTTGGTTGCAATTTTGAACATTGTGTATTGGTCTCTTGTAGCATAACTTGATTAATATTCATTATATGCTCTTGTTGATACTGAGAGGGGGGTGAATCAGTATCAAGTA
>JZKD02S0371986.1:0-15300 GCA_000966675.3 Picea glauca | reverse complement strand
CTCCAAGTATATTATTCCAAAATATCCAAACACGTTTTAGAGGAGAAGATGACTACTAATTTGTAGAGGTATTTTTACTAGACCATCAAAGATGGCGTAGATGGTGGAAAATTAGTGATGAGTTGCTTTGTCTATAAGATATCAACACCAATAAATAAAGAGATAAATAAATACCTTCTTCTTCTTATATTGACATGACCATGGGAATCCATTTCATTTTATCTCCTTTGAGGTCTATTGAAAACTAGTATGGGATATGAATATCTTATGGTAGTTACATATCACTTCAACAATACATTGATGATGATATCATGTAAAAAAATGGTTTTAGTGAAACAATAAACACAATTGTTTTTTATGAAGAAATGGGTGCACTTTGCCTTAGTGTCATCAATCATCTATGATTGTCACAATAGATTTGATGATGATATCATGCCAAAAAAATGGTTTTAGTGAAACAATAAACATAATTGTTCTTTATGAAGACATGGGTGCATTTTTCCTTAGTATCATCAATCATCTATGAATGTCACAATATATTTCAAAGTTTCTTTTGGAAATCATTGTGGGAATTGATGGTCACCAAGCTTAAATTGAGTATTGTTTTTCATCCTTGGAAAAATGGTTAGAAAAATGTATCAAATTGAACCATAGTTCAATTATTTCACATTTTTAATAATAGACATCCAAATTTATGGTCAAATTGCAACATCTCGTATGTGTGGAAAAGTTAATAAGCATTTAATGTTTTTAGGTGTGCCTTGGATTTTTATTGAAGGATCCATTAGCCATTTTGGGTCTTATACTCAAGGAAATGATAGGGAGGGAAGCTACACCACATGGGTAGACCATAATATTTAAATACCATATCTAAAATTTTTATGATCAAGATTGAGAGAATTTGTATTATAGTTAGCAAAAGAACAAGGTTGACATGGTCAACATTACATACACCATTAATTTTTCAGATAAGAATAATTTTGGTTTACCTTCAAAACTAGCTCTTTAAGGATGGAGAAAAGATGAAAAAACCTATTAGATATGACCCTTATACTATCATTGAATAAATTAGAGAGAAAAAATTTAAGTTGTCTACCTATTAGCACGCATGGGAGTTCATCTAGTATTAAAAATAGATTTTCTAAAGTTTGACAAGACATTCATTATGGATAGAGATGACGAAGAATCTATTTGTTGTAGAAGTTAGTGTTAAATTGAAATTTTTAGAGTCCAAGGTGAGGACTTGATCCAGGTGGATATTGGTGGCCACCCACCTATTCTAACTGGCTACTCTTGACAATTTTTAGTTCAACACATCCTTCTGTACTTCTTTGTAATTGTGGGTTCTACACTTCTGAGGCTGTCTAAAGCCCTACACATCTTCTAGGTGGATACTAGTGGCCTCCCACTTAATCCAACTGGATTATTTTGTATGTTTTCATGTCAACACATCTTCTTATACTTCCATGGCCGTGTTAGGGCCCTAAACAATGTTTTTTTAGCTTGCCATAGTCAAACTATAGACAGAGTTAGAGTTTGAAAGTGTAATGTGTAGTTCTCGAAAAGACCTTTCCAATGGGCTATCACGGGCCTAAAACGACGGTCGTATGCAAACGTTACGACTTCGGGAAGTTGAGGTACCAACTTACCCATAGGGGCCCACATAACTTTTGATGTTTCATCTCATAGGGTTAGGTTTTTGGATGTCTAGGGTTTTGGAGTTCACGAGTAATGTTAAAAAGGCTTATGGAACCTCATTGTAATCATTATGCTCAGAAGGATGCGCGTAGCGGCTACATCTCTTCTCAGAGATAGCTACCACCATTTGAGCAAGCGTTTCAATTCTGCAGTTTTATAGTTTCACCCTATTTCATTTATTCAATAAAATATATTGGTCACTAGATATCTGTGTTTCTATTCATATCTCTGTGTTTATTGTATTCAGTCTGTTAATCAGTTCATTTCTCTCCTAAATCCGGATCAGTGGTATCAGATCATTTTTCTTTTCATTTATTTTTCTTCGTGCATGTCCCAGACAAGATCTAGGTACAAGAAGTTGGGAATCAAACCAATCAAGCCGTTGTAATATCGGTCATACCGAGATCGAAAACAACCCATGGGAGATGAAAAGCAATATGATGGAGTAGGATATCCTTTTAAAATGTTGCTTGAGTAATACCTTGCACGGCAAAGGAACAAAATGATGGACAAATTTGCGCAGATCCTTCGGTGGCTGCCAATAGGAGAAGCATCTTCATCAAGCGGCCATGAAACCCTCTTCAAGGTATAGGTAAATTTTGATATTCCATTGTTTGAAGGACTGATAGATGCAGATGTTGTAGATAAATGGTTGAATCTGCTCAAAGGGTATTTTTCGGTCCACAATTTTTCCGATAGGGAAAATATTACGTTTTCACTCCTCAAGGTCGTCCCATGTTAAGGAATGGTGGGACACTTACTCTAAGAAAAGGGCCATAGAGGAATCTATAATATTTGTGTTTTCCCCTACATAGGATTCCTTTCGAGATGCCATTAAAGAATAATACTACCCTGTTGGAAGCTACAAGGACCAATACACCAAATGGACCACCCTGCGTCAAGAAAGGGACTAGAAAGTACCATATTTCACCAATATTTTCCATACCTTGTGCACCAAATTGGGTATCAAATACTTTGAGAAACATCTAGTGCTCAAATATCGTGAATGTTTGCATAGATACATTCAAATAGAAATGGAGTTTATCGACATCACCTCATTGGGTACGACTTATAGATATGATGTCAAGATCGAGCATAAATTTAAGCAGAAGAGGCAAGAGTTCGGATCTGCAAACTCCTCATAGCCGAAGCAGGGAAAAGGAGGACCCAACCCACACATCAAGGGATAGTTAAAATATGGAAACTCTCGGGACAACCAGTCCAAGCTGCAACAGAAGAAGGGCACTAAGAATACAAAGAAGGACATGAGAAAATGGTGTGAATACCATAAAATCCCTTGGAACAACACTAAAGAATGTCGCTCCAAGCAGTCACTCGTGGTCAAGATGAAGGCTTCTGGGTCAGAGGTCGATTCTGATTCCGAATCAAATATAGTAGGGAAGCAAATTATCGATGTTGAACCTAGTGCCACTATCTCTACCACCAAAGTCCAGCCAAGCAAACCAGAAGAGGCAGAGGAAGATGAACGCCTCTTTCACTCACATATGTGGGTAAAGGGGGCTTTGCTTCATTTCATTATCGATAGCGACAATCATATATGATCTCAGCAGAGGTCATCAAGCAGTTGGACCTGCCAACTACACCGCACCCACAACCCTACACCATCGATTAGCTTCACCAAGGGAGAGATATTCGTGTCAACCAACATTGTCGTCTACCCTACGACATCAAGCCTTTCAAAGATGAGGTATTGTGAGATATTGCTCCCATTGAAGTTTTTGGTGTTCTTTTATGACAACCATATTTGTGGAAGCGTCATGATGTGTATCAGTCTAGACCCCGTAGTGTTAATCTTACTTTGGGTAGACAATTGTACAGGATACCAAAGGTAGCTCCACCTACCACTATTTCTTTAATATTTGCTAAGCAATGGTGTAAGGTCATTTCACAGACCGAGAAGTTTGTCTTCTTTGTGATCCTTTCTCACAGTAAGAGGAAGGTCATCGCCACATACGTGGCCTCTACACTGAGCCTCTCTTTGCAGTAGAAGAAAGTGGATGGGATCGTAGAAGAGTACATATACATATTAGCCTCACCCACTAGGGTATCGATGCACTGCTAAGCCAAGCATCCAATTGATCTAACCCTCGATTAACCTCTTCCTAATGGTCCATTCTATCGTCGCTCGCTGATGGAAAATGACAAAATCAAACGTCAGATCCAATAGCTTCTTAAAAGGGGGCACATCAGACCTAACTCCTCTCCTTGCGGAAGCCCGATTGTATTGGTGCAGAAGAAGGACAAGACCTGGTGACTCTACATTGATTGCAAAGCATTAAAAAAAATCATAGTCAAAAATTGTTACCCAATTCCCAGGATTGATGACCTTCTTGACCAACTTAATGGGGAAAAGTTATTCAAAAATATTGACCTAAAGTTTCGCTACCACTAGGTTCACATCGAACCAACTGATTTATGGAAGACAACTTTCAAATCTAAAGAAGGTCTCTTCAGATGGTTGGTCATTCCCTTTGGCTTAAAAAATGCACCAACCACTTTCATGAGGTTGATCAATGATGTATTGTGACCCTTCACCAAATATTTTGTGGTGGTGTATTTGGATGACATCCTCATCTTTAATAGAACTGTGGAGAAGCAAATGCAGAAGCACAAGATATATGCCAAATTGGAAAAATGTTCCTTTGGCATGAACAAGGTCCAATACTTGGGCTACATTGTTGATGAGCATGGGGTACATGTTGATCCCTCTATGATCCAAGTCATCCGTGACTGGCCAGCCTTGATCACACTAACCGAGCTTTGAAGCTTCTTGGGACTGACCAACTTATACCGATGGTTCGTGTTGGGATTCTCCCATATTTCATGGGCCCTCATCCACGTGACCAAGGGCGGTGGAAGGGAAAAGTTCGTGTGGGGGAAGGAACAACAACAAGCATTTGATGATCTAAAGGATCGCTTGTGCTCATCTCTAGTACTCTCATTTCCCGATCTGCAACAACCGTTCGAGATTGAGACTGATGCATATGAATATGTTGTAGGCACATTTCTCACTCAATATGGTCATCCAATGGAATAACATAGTGAGACACTCTCAGATATTGTCCAGAAATACCCCACCTATAATAAGGAAGTGGATTCCATTGTACAAGCACGTTTTCAATGGAAACGTTACCTTCTAGGAAAGGATATGATCATCCACATTGATAACAAGCCTCTATGGTTCATACGGACAAAGGGGAATTTGCAGAACAACCGCCATCGGAAGTGGTCCAACTACCTGCAACAGTTCCATATGAACATCAAATATAAGACAGGGAGAAAAAATTGTGTCACTGACTACCTCGGTTGACCTCCTATGGCTGCACTCACCACTGTGCTCCATTCCTATGGACATGATGCATCTTGGTGGCCCCAAATTTATCATCAAGTTTTGGACTTTGACACCACCTATCAGGTCTTGGGTATAGGCGAGATTGTCACTGATTTCACATTCATGACATGTTGTTACTCCATCTGTTCCATCTATGTTTTCCTTCAAGTGAGTGTGAAAATGTGATTGGGAATCCCACTGCAGTCGTATGGAAGGACATTTTGGCATGGATAAAATTGTGTCTGTTCTCTAGAAACATTTTTATTGGACAAAAATTCGACAGGAAATCAACAAGTATATCAGATCTTGCACTGCCCATGCCATTTCCAATCCAACCATCAAGAATAAAGGATTATACACCCCTCTTCCAATACCCAATAAGCCTTTGGAATCTATCTCGATTGATCACATGTCTAGCCTTCCATCCACCAATCAAGGCAATGATTGTGTATTTGTGGTCATTGATTGGTTTTCGAATATGGCCATCCTCATAACCTGCAATAAGACCATCATAGTGGAAGATACTACCGAGATTTTCTTCAAACGAGTGTGTGTCCAGTTTGGGATATCAGAGACCATCATCTCCAACTGGGACAACAGGTTCCTCAACACATTTTAGGTGAGTATTTGGTCATTGTTGGACACCAAACTCACTAAATCCACTACTTTCCACCCCCAAAAAGACGACAAAACAAAGGTCATCAATCAAAATGATTGTGCACGTACTACGCATATACAAATCTAATCATCTGCGTGCATGGCATGAGAGTCTCTATGTTCAACACAATTACCAAGTGGGACTGGGATTCCAAGCCCATTTCAGGTGGGACTGGGATTCCAAGCCTTGGGTCCCATTGATCTTGCACTACCTCTTGCAGCCACACAGACAGACTCTTCCCATGTTCAGTCTGAGATCGACAAAGCCACTAGATTCATTGAGAGGATTCAACACATCCGCCAATAGGTCCATGAGATTTTACAGAAAGCCAATGCTAAGTACAAGAAGCACCATTATCAACATAGGGTACCGCACTAGTTTCATGTTGGAGACAAGGTTTGGTTACATTTGCAGAAGGAGCATCTTACAAGGCCCCATCGGAAGCTACACCCACTTCACTATGGTCCTTACACCATCACCAAGGTTGTGGGTAGGAATGATTTTAAGCTCAACACTCAACCCTTCCTTGGATTGCACCCAATGTTCAATGTGGACCTCCTTCGACCATATTTTCCACCATTATTGGACACCTCATAGATCACAAAACAACTGAAACCAATAGAGATAAACCCTGACTGCATGGAACAAGAATCCACTGATCATATAGTGGACACACAGGTCAAGGGAACTCGCTAGTAGAAGATCCAAATTTATCGGGTTTTCAAGGTAGGGCAACTCCTCCACCAAGCAAAGTGTCTCTCTCGTAGCCAAATTCAGCTTAATTTTCCTCACCTGATGGGGGAACTCAACATAATGGAGACCATTTCTTCCTAAGCAGGGAGGACTAATCCAGGTGAATATTGGTGTCCACCCACCTATTCCAAGTGGATCCTCTTGACAGTTTTTAGTTCAACATGTTCTTCTTTACTTATTTGTAATTGTGGGTTCTACACTTCCGGGGTCCTATGAATCCCTACACATCTTCTAGGTGGATACTGGTGGCCTCCCACTTAATCAAACTAGATTATTTTGTATGTTTTTATGTAAGCACATCTTGTTGTACTTCTAGGGCTGTGTTGGGCCCTAAACAATATTTTTTTGGCTTGCCATAGTCAAACTGTAGGCAAAGTCAGAGTTTGATGGCGTAATGTGTATTTCTCAAAAATACTTTTCCAACAGGAAATCACGTGCCTAAAATGGAGGTCGTATGAAAAATTTAGGACCCTATGAAGTTAAGGTACCAACTTACCCATAGGGGCCCACATAATTTTTGGCGTTTCATCTCCTAGGGTTAGGTTTTTGGATGTATAGGGTTTTGGAATTCATGAGTAATGTTAAAAATTCCTCTGGAGCCTCATTGTAATCATTCTTCTCGGACATATGTGCATAGCAGCCACATCTCTTCTCAGAGATAACTACCACCATTCAAGCAAGTGTTTCAGTTTTACAATTTTATAGTTTCAACCTATTTCATTTATTCAATATAAGGTATTGTTCATAGGATATCTGTGTTTCTCTTCATATATCTGTGTTTATTGTATTTATTTTGTTAATAAGTTTGTTTCACACCTAAATCTGGATCAGTGGTATAAGAGTGGTCTACTCTTCATTTATTTTTCTTCGTGCATGTCCCTGACAAGATCTAGGTACAATAAGTTGGGCCTTGAACCAATCGATTCGTTGCAAAATCGATCGTGAAGAGCTCAACAAAAACCCATGGGAGACAAAAATAAAGATGATGGAGCAGAATATCCTTTTAAATTGTTGCTTTGGGAATCCCTTGCGCGACAAAGGAACGAAATGATGGACAACTTTGTGCAGATCCTTCAATGGCTACCCACAGGAGAAGCATCTTCATCAAGCGTCCATGCAACCCCCTTCAAGGTACAGATCAATTTTGATATTCCATTATTTGAAGGACTGATAGTTGTTGATGTTATAGATAAATGGTTGAATCTGCTCGAAGGGTATTTTTCGGTCCACAGTTTTTTTGATATGGAAAATATTACTTTTTCACTCTAGGCTTGATTGGTTTACAATAAGAATATAAGAAGTTACATTTTCACTTGGTATAAATTTGCATAGGCCAACGTCTTTTCAATGTCTTTTCAATGTATTTTCCCTTTTTTATTTCTAACATTAATCCACCTAGAAAAATTCTCCTAGGTTGGTAGAGAGTTAATGGATGTTAATTGACTGGAAGGAACCAATTTCTATGAAGTATCTGTGTTATGTATTAAATCTACCTCATTCTCTACATTTCAATTATTTGATTCACAAGGGGTGCTTTAACCCCCTAGAAATATTTTCTATTAGATCTATTTTCATGGAGGGGGTAGCACTACTTGGAATTTTATTCCTCCATGCCACTCTCACAGGGAGGTTAGGGAACGTAATTAAACTCCTCTAGTTCTAGCCAGATCATGTTCTCTATAGATGTTTTCCATGTTTTGTATGTTGTTTATGGGTTGGTCCATATGATTTTCTCTAAAACAATTTCTATCCTCTCATTTTACTACTATTTATTTATTATTATTATTATTATTATTTATCTTGGATAGAAATGAGAAGATGGGCATGCTTCCTTTAGGTGTCTTATTTGCTGACATGTTTTACATCTAAATGTTGTGTTCTCATAGTTTAGTATTTGGGTCTAATTGATTTCCTTCCATCCTATAACCATTTTTTTTTGGTAAAACCTTTGTTGAAATCAAGATCCTTAGAAATACGATAAAAGGTAAAGATACCTTGTATAATATGATTGATGTCTACCTTAATAAATTGACCCAAGGTGTTTCCATTCGATTTGAGAAAATGATAATGCCATACATGTGAATAGGGAGATTTGAAAATATTACATAGAACAAAGTTTTTGTGAATATCATAGTGGTTGGATCAAATTTTTGGAACCATGGTTGAATAGAGAGACCATCCTTACCCAAAATCAAGGCCCCTCTTCAAAATCAAATTAACGGTCTTCTAGGCTTTAGACATAGAAAAAAAAAACCCGTTGGAATAGAGGGTAAGTCATAATTTGGGGTTTGTGCATGATCCATCCACTCATGAAACAATTGGGGTTTGTACATGATCCATCCACTCATGAAAAATTGTTACATATCACCAAATCCTATTGAAATGAAAAATTGAGGCATGCCTTTCATATAGTATGTTGTAAGAATAAACATGTGGTTCTATCACTTATAAAATTAGGATATCCTTCAATTTATCCACTATAAAGGAATTTTTGTGAGGTTTATTTGTTTTTGTAGAGAAGGATGGGTTGGATTTCATTGCATCATAGAAGTAGTGATAATTATATGAGGAGAGTGTGTTAGTTCCTAGGGTTGCACCAGGAAGGAACAACACCATAGTCATTATGGTATCCTTATTGATAACATAATCTGTTAGCATAAAATATCTTCTAGATGTTTTCCCATGTATAATATCCATTGATGATCTTGTGGGATCCCCTCTTATGGTTCATGTTGTTACTGAGTCTGTACCTAAGGCTTTAAAGTACAGTGTCAAGGCATCCGAAAGTATACAAAAGGTTGATATAGGATTATACTAACCTTCGGTATGAGAAACTAGAGCAGATTTCTGCGTTCTCATTGTCTAGCTTCCAACTGTTCCTGGGTGGTAATATCTTGCTCAATGGCTGCCCATGAACGTTCTAATTCTTCCCGGGTGTTATCAGTTTTAAGAATTGTATCAAAGAGATTTAAAGCAATATGTGTTTGATTAGAGAGTCTGGGTTGAATATTAGGTTGAGTTACTGCAGGGACAGTCATTTAAGGAACAATACCAGTATGGAAACGATTTAGGAAGAGATTTTAACGCTGTTTCAATTTGGTTTTTTAAGTGGTATTTTTGCATGAAGAAGAAAATGGGAATGCAAACTGAAGGCCCTTTCCCGTAACTGTATTTCTTTTAATAAAAAGGTATGGAATGAGAGAAAAACATTTAGCTGTAGATAACGTAAGGTTCCTGTCAATAGAAACTCACACATACACAGAAGAAGAAATCGACATAGAAATAATTGACATAGTGTAACTAAATATAAAATTCTGTAAATGCAAATTGGTCTTACACCCGCTGATAGCTGGTGCAGAGGAAATACAAGACACAATTACAGAAAGATGAAATCCCTTCACTATAGTAGTGGTCGTACTAAATTATAGTGATACACATCAATTATGTAGAGAAAAATGAAAAGAAACAAAGAACATAACGAAACAAACTTGCAACACAGTCGTGACGGAATCAGAAATCTTCAAATTTTTTGTATTAACTTCTCCAATGCAAAAAATACATTACAATGTTTGCCCAAAAGTCCCAGCCTTTGGTTCTTCTTTTGGTGATCTATTTATACAAATTTTCCCTTCCCTACTCCTATTTTCAAAAAAGTGCCAGTTGCCTGCTTTTACGTGACTTAGTGCATATTATACATCTGTCCATAAATTGGATAAAAGTTGTGAAAGTTCCTCTTGGCAGCTGTGAGGAGCGAAAACACTCCATCTCCTCTACTTTATTTTCAAAAAGGGCCAGGTGCTTGTCTTTGCATAGACTCAGTGCATATCCTACATATGTCCATGAATTAGGATACAAGCTGTGACGGCTCTACTTGACAAATGGCTTCGGCAAAGTAGCACTCTCGGGCTAATTGTGGAAGTCTATTCCCCATAATTGCAGCAACCATATTAAGGGCGTCGAGTTGTGTGCTGGGCTGAATCAAATGTCCATCAATTTGAGCCATGTCTACCTTGTCTATTTTAGATATCTCTGCCAAATTTGTCTCATTTTTCTCCTTCATGTCGAGGGAGATCTTGGTTGTAACCTGCCCTCGACGGCATGGTTGCTCTCACCAGGACCTTCAACAACGCGGACCGAAGAGTTAACAACTCTTCGAACTCCTCTTGGGAGTTCCCATCGCCCACAGAACACTCCTTGGCAATCTTCCCTTAGGAAATCGGGAAATCGGGTCTCGCGGTATCGCGAAACTTGCAGCACTTTTCTCGTGCCCCAGAACGCCGAAACCTCGAACCTCGATGGTCAACGGTCAACACTTCGGGATGTCGCCACTCGCGCTGTCTATGCTTTGGATTTTCAAACCCTGAGTGCCGAGGTGCCGATAAACCAAGACGAAGCCACCTGGACTCCACTCACTCCCGGGTCCCACGCCACTATATCACTTCTCTCCCACGTGCGATCGGGAATCGCGATATCGTGACTTCACCTATTGAAGTTCCTTGCGACAAGAATCATCGAACGTCGAATCCCGATCTTCCGGGATCTCGTGCACCTGCGAGTTAACCCCTCACAACTCCTCCACGATCTGATGGTCTGCGGGATTTCGCGATCCTCCGAGACAATTTTCAACTCGTCGATTCTCTTCCTCTTGAGAATCCTCCTGCTTCCAAGCTTTCTCTGGGTTCGAATCTCTACCAGGACTATTCCCACAACCTGAACGAGGAACTATCCCTCCTGAGCTTAATTCTCTCTGACTCCTTCAGAGATCCCTCGAACACGCTTCCTGTGCTCGAACTTCAACCACTCCCAACAGTACTTGAAGTCTTCCAGGTCCTGCGCTTCACAGTCGCAACAAAACCGACCTTACCTTTCTCATACTTGCTACTGAGACTTCAATCCGACCTGCACTCACCTGCACGATTCAAATAACCAAACACAACTCCGGGATATGAGAATAAGAGTTTAACTGTTTAGCCCCCTCGACGCACTCTATGCGAAGGAATTCGACTGCACTCTATGCAGGAATCTCCTGGCTCAAACAGAGAAACAATTGAAACTCATTCCCTCATTCCCTCAGGTTTCGAACCTGATATGCAATCACATACACAGCATATAGAAGATAAGCATAAAAAGAAGCAAATATGCAACAACATAATATCAACAACACACAGAGATCAAACACATCCATGAAATTGAATCAAAGCTTTCCTATTAATTCAATGTATGTACATGGAGTTTCTTCACAACTCTCTGCTCTGTTCTTCTTGCTCCTCTATGCTAATGCTGAATAACAACCATCTCAATTATACAAGGAGGGTGCCTATATTCGTTTTCCCTCCTGGAAGTGAAACTGTCTAATCTACAGCTAACCTTATCTACCAACATTTAAAACTATTAAATGCCTTCTTATCTATATTACAATACAAGAGCGCTTCATATGAATGCTTTCATTCAAATGACGGTGCAACAATCTTTTCAAAGTAATTCAAAAATGTATGCGTTGGTGATGTCCAGCTGTTCTTTTCTTTCCACGCACTGGCTCGCTTGAGGAAGTCGTAGATGCTCCTGCATCATACTCCTCGGCTCAAAAGATTTCATGGGCTCCTGTCCATGAGCTCGTGTACGGTGTGCCCATGCTTCTGAATCACTGCTTCTGTTTCCCAACTGGCATCCTCCACTGGGTGATTTTTCTATTTCACCAGGTACTCAAAATATTGCTTCCTCCTGGTCTTCTTGCCTACTCTTTTATCCAGTATGCACTCCACCTCAGGCTTCTGTGCAACTGGAAATTGCTTCTGCCACTGGATCACTGGTGGTCCATCAGTTCCAATGCCTGCTTCTTCAATCTTGCATGGGTATAAGTCCGAAATATTGAAAATCGAAGATATCCCAATGCCCTCTGGAAATTCAAGCTCATATGCATTCTCCCCGAACTTCTTCAGGACTCTGCATGGTCCAATTTTCTTCATCTTGAGCTTGTTATACGTCCCCCTTGGGAACCTTTCCTTCCTCAGGTGCGCTAGTACCATGTCTCCAACTTCAAACTGAAGTTGTCTTTTCCTCTGATCGGCTCTGTGCTTGTATTCCTGATTCGATTTTTGCAATCGCTGCTTCACCTGTGTGTGAAGTTCTTGCATTGCTTCAGCAAATTCCTCAGCTCTCGCGCTGCTAGTTTCAGCCTGTTCTGACTCCCTGAGCTCAGACACTCCTCGCGGCTGTGTCCCATACAAAATTTGAAATGGGCTCTGGCCTGTAATTCGATTCACCGAATCGTTGTACGCGAATTCTGCCTGTGGTAGGATCTGATCCCAACTGTTGTGATGCTCAATCACCAGGTTTCTCAACAAATCCCCCAGGCTTCTATTGACCACCTCGGTCTGCCCATCTGTCTGCGGATGGTAAGCAGCACTAAAAGCCAAATTAGTCCCTAGCTTCTTCCATAGCGTCCTCCAAAAGTGACCTATGAACTTCGTGTCTCGATCCGAGACTATGCTTCTCGGCAATCCATGCAATCAGACAATCTCTTTGAAAAACAAGTTCGCGATGTGGGTCGCATCGCTGGTCTTATGACACGGAATGAAATGTGCCATCTTCGAAAACCTGTCCACCACCAAAAAGATGGAATCCACTCCTCGTTGCGTTCTCGATAGACCCAACACAAAGTCCATGCTAATGGCTTCCCATGGCCTCTCAGGTATGGGCAATGGCTGATAGAACCCCGTGTTTTTTTTTTGGCCCTTTGCGTGTTGACATATTCGACACCTGTCAACAAATCGATTTACATCAGCGCGCATGCCCGACCAATAATATGATTCGCTCAACTTGGCGAATGTTTTTTCATGCCCAAAATGACCTGCTAAGCCTCCACTGTGCTTTTCCTTCACCAAATTCTCTCTCATAGAGAAATCTGGAATGCACAATTGATTGCCTTTGAACAACAATCCATCCTGGATCAGGTAGTCAATCCACAGACTCCTATCCCTGAGAACTGGGTTCTCAGCTACTTTGTATGCCTCGCAAAATTCTGCGTCACCTGCATACATATCCTTTAAATTTTCAAAACCCAAGGCTTTGACCCTGAATTCCCGCATCGTCAAACATTTCCTGCTCAAGGCGTCAACCACTTTGTTCGCAGTCCCCGAAATGTGCTTTATCACAAATGTAAAATTCTGCATGTATTCCACCCACTTTGCATGCTTCTGATTCAACTTCTCCTGTTGACTCACGAACTGCAATGCATGGTTGTCACTATACAGAACAAGCTCCTTGGGTATGAGATAATGCCTCCACTTTTTCAATGCCTGTATGATGGCATAGAACTCTTTATCATATGTGGAGTACTTTAGTTTTGCATCATCCAGCTTCTCGCTGTAATATGCAACAGGTCTGTCATCTTGACTCAAGACCCCTCCAACAACATATCCACTAACATCACACTTCACTTGGAAGGTCTTGTGAAAATCCGGCAGCACCAGAATTGGCTGCTCAGTAATTTTTCGCTTCAACAAATTGAAGCTCCTTTCAGCCTCTGCTGTCCATTGAAAAAATTTATGTCGTTTCTTCATGGTGTCCATCATTGTGGCACTGATTCCACTGAAGTTTCGAATGAACTTTCGCTAGAAGCTAGCCAAACCATGAAATCTCCTTACCTCAAAAACATTTCTTGGCGATGGCCAATTCCTGATTACGTCAACTTTCTCAGGATCCATCTTTGACTCATTTTCCTAGATTACAAAACCCAAATATATGAGTTCTGTCTGCATGAAGGAACACTTCTTCAAATTGATCAGCATCTTCTCCTGTTGTAGCCTTCTCATTACAATGGCCAAATGCTTCAAGTGTTCAGCCCTTGTCTTGCTGAAAATCAATATGTCATCCAAGTATACGACCATGAATTTGCCAATGAATTCCCGTAGGACTTCATTCATCAGCCTCATAAAAGTGCTTGGCACGTTTGTCAACCCAAACGGCATGACTAGCCATTCGTACAAACCCTCGTTTGTTTTGAATGATGTCTTCCACTCATCTCCCTCTTTCATCCGGATCTGATGATATCTGCTCTTAAGATCTATCTTTGAGAAATAATTTTCCCCACTCAGGCAATCCATTAGATCATCCATTCTCGGTAGTGCAAACCTATACCTGATGGTGATCTTATTAATCGCCCTGGAGTCTGTACACATCCTCCAGCCTCCATCCTTCTTCGGACTCGGTACCGTTGGAACGACACACGGACTCAGACTTTCTCTCACCAGTCCTTTGTCCTACAGATCCTGTACCTGCCTTTTGACTTCCTCATTCTCCTGAGGTGTCAATCTGTACGCTGCCTTATTTGGCAAACTTGCTCCGGGAATGAGGTCAATATGGTGACTCACACTCCGCATCGGTGGCAATGAACGCGGTAGTTCATCCACGATGATATCAACAAACTCTCCCAGCAGTTCCTGAATCTCCTCTGGCAAGTCATCCACTCTTGTGCTTGTCAGGACAATTCTCGGCTTCCTGACAACAAAGAATTGTGGATCCTCATCCTTCTCTAGCTCTGTGAGAAGTTCCTTCCCACTCATGAGAAGTATCGTGCTGCTAACTTCTGACTTTACTTCCCTATCTTTTATCGGCAGCAGTTTATGGATTCTCCCATCCTTCTCCAAGGTGTATGTGTTCATCCTCCCGTCATGAACAACATTCCGATCATATTGCCAAGGTCTACCCAATAAAACATGACAAACATCCATGGGAATGACATCACACAGGATCTCATCCTTATATTCACCCATTTTAAAATTGACCAAGCATTGCTTTGTAACACATACCTGGTGTCCTTTCTGCAGCCATGTCACTT
>JZKD02S0371964.1:0-18630 GCA_000966675.3 Picea glauca | reverse complement strand
TGATGACTCTACTCCACCTTCTGTAGAGAACATAAATGTCCCACATCAGGAGCTAGTTATTATTACCAGTGTCCACCCTACATATTATACAATGGTATTGTTCCTTCCAAATTCAGCTTTGACCCTTTCTCACTATGTGGATGGATATTCTTATTTGGATCCACGTGATAGGTGTCAGTATTGGGAGCATCATTTTCAGTTGGTTATTGGGTGCCAATATATTCCGTGTGGAGTTCATATGAACACTTGCACATGAGACCTTGGTTTACAATGGCGATTGGACTACTTCAACATGGTGGCTTTGATTTCTCAATGGGACCCTGGTTCTCCAATCTACTTCATCACTATGGTTCACACTTATCCATGGGACCCTGGTTCTCCAATCTACTTCATCACTATGGTTCACACTTATCCATGGGACCCTGGTTCTCTAGTCTACTTCAGCACTATGGTCCACACTTATCCATGGGACCATGGTATATGGTTGTACATCAAGCATTGAGGAAAACACTTTCATAAGGGGGATGGAATGTTAGGTAGCTAGAGAGGTAGTGGGGGGGCAGGGGGCAGAGGGTCCATAATGATAATAATGGGGGCCATTCAATGTAAGATGGACTAGGTCCTCTATATTATTAAATAAGGTCCACTATGGTAGTTAGATATAATAAATGAGTAGTTAGATATAATAAATGTAAGAGGGCTTCTTAAAAGGTTCTACTTCTAGAAGATTCCTCCTCTAGAATGTTCTTATGTGATGGTAGCACTATATAAAGGGGTTCAAGCACTGTAATGGGACATGAAGAAAAGTATTGTATTTGGAGTTGAAGCTCATTAGGAGAATTCCCCCTCGAAGAGGCACGTGAACAAGAGAGGATCCCTTCCATAATAGGATCCATTGTATGGTGTTGCCCTACCCTAAGGGTTTGATAGTAATAAAGAGATTTTGCATATTGTTTTTATATATTTGTTGTGGTGCTTTTGTATTCAGTTCTTTGGTTCTTAACACACAGGAAGGATTGTAGAGGAAATCCTAGGATTAGTAACTTTTGGTTTTTTCCCCATCAATCCCACAACTCCTAAAACAATGAAAACAATTTGCTGCACAAATGGAATTTTGTCCTCGAAGAGTGACTTATTTCTATCCAACCATATATTCTAGCAAATAAATGCAGGAAGAGCTTTAAAATTGGAGTTTGAGAAGCCCAGTTTTGGAAGCAATCAATCAAAGAATTGTCATTCCATCCATGATTGAGCTTTAACACTTTTTTAAATTCTCCCTAAACAGTAATAGTGAAGACACAACTGACAAAAATATGATTGGTTGATTCTCTTTTATGCCTACACAAATAACACATACCAGGCCCCTTCCAACCTCTTTTCTACAAGTTTTTCCAAGTTAAGATTTTTTTTTCAACTGAAAGACAAACAAATAACTTTAGCTTCAAAGGGCAGTCCCAGGTCCACATTTTTCTTCTCCATCCCCCTATATTATATTTCCATAATTTGTTTGAGAGGGCTTCATAGACATTTTTTTACTGTAATTTGTCCCGACATATCACCTCCTGTCCAAATAAGCTCATCCGACATGTCCACTAAGTTAATACCAGAGTCTATCAAATGTCTTATGTAAGTATCCTATTCCTTAGCAAGTTCCACTACCAATCCCAACTCAACGTTACAGAACCGACTTTGACCCAACAAACCTCTGTCTGATATCTGGCTTGCCTGATATAAGAGGTGGATGTTCTTTTGATTAAGACAATTAATCAAATCTTGTGATAAGTAAGATCACTGATCCATCCCCAGTATTGCATCTCGGGTAACTGATATTGAATGACCCAGGCCCAGTCTCCAGGCCATCCAATGAAGAATAACCAGTAAAGTGTTTCATATATTTTTCCAGGACTGAGAACCGAAGGATGAAAATGCTTTTGTAGAATGAAATCATGACAATACAGTTCCATGTGGGATATATTTTTCCTTGATCACTCTTTTTCCACAATCCCAACTTCATCAAAGCTCGCCATAGTGTACTTGTTGCCAACGCCCTGTAAAAAACAAAGATATTGTGTAGACCCCATCCTCCATAATGTTTTGGTTTAGTAATTGAAACCCAACTGCATAAATGATAACACTTCTTGTTTTTGTTACTTGACCAAAGAAAGGAAAAATTCAATTTCTGGATCTTATGGAGAATCGAGATCGATAAATGTGCAAGAGTCATCCAGTAAACAGGATGTCTCTCTAGAACAACTTTAATTAACACCAAGCACCCCCCCAGGGAGAGCCATTTATTACACCAATGATTTAACCTAGCCTCAAACTTGTCGATAAGCCATTGCCAGTCCTCTAACTTATAACAATCTGGTTTCATCAAATAACCCAAATATTTAAGACCATCAACTAACTCTTTACTTGAGAAAGGAAGTATATCTTTTAAAGACTGTAAAGTTTCTGGAGAAACTAATGAATACATGAAAACAATTTTTTGGATATTTATTACCAAGCCCGATGTCCGACAGAAAACATGAAGAATAGACTGGATTAAATCCCATTCGGCAGGAGAAGCTCTAGACATTATAAGAATGCCATCTACAAATAAAAGGTGAAGTATCTTTAACAGTCTAGATACCTTTATCCTTGTGAGTGATCCCTTAGCTTGTGCTTTCTTTAAGGAGAGACTAAGGGATTCCATAACTAAAATGAAGATTAAAGGTGAGAACGGGAAACCCTGCCTCAGGCCTCTACTACTTTTGAAGAAGGTGGAAGCCTCATTGTTAATCAAATTAGCATAAGAAGTTGAGGTAATGCAGGCCATAATCCAGTTGGTTGTTGACAAGCCAAATCCACATTGAAGCAGTATAAATCTTAGAAAGTCCCAATTTGTACAATCATAGGCCTTTTTTAAATCAAGTTTTAGAATAATGGCTTGTAACTTTTTATTTTTAATATTGTGTAGACACTCCTGAGTTGTGCCGACTGTGTCCAGTATTTGTCTACCTTTGAGAAACCCCAATTGTTCTTCAGAAAGAGCTCTAGACATGATTGTTCGAATTCTCTTTGCTATGAATTTAGCTATGATCTTGTAGCATAAGTTACAAAGCGCAATAGGTTGAAAGTCACTAAAAGAAGAAGGTTTACTAACTTTAGGGATCAGGGCCAAAAAGGTTGAGTTAATCGAGCTGATAACCTCCCCTCTGACTCTAGTTTCCTCCACCATGTCTAGTAAATCTTGTCCAACCAACTCGAAAAAGTTAAAGAAAAATTCAACGGTCCATCCATCAGGTCCAGGGTTTTTGTCTCTGGAAAACCCCCTAAGAATCTCATAGATTTCCTCTTTTGAAACCACCTTTTCTAGAGAAAGAGTATCGCCCTCAGTCACAAAGTTTGTGAACAACCTGACTGAATTAATCTGATCTTGTATAACATTCTGACCTATATCACTGAAGAAAGACTTGAAGTATTTGATTGCTTCGTCCTTAATGCCCTGTTGACCTGAATGAATATCCCCATTACCATCTTTAACCTCCCAAATATATTTTTTGTTTCTTCTAAAGCTTGCAAAATGATGAAAAAACTTAGTGTTTTTATCCTCGCTTTTAATCCAAATCGCCTTGCTTTTTTTAAGCCACCCTTCTTCCTCCGCCAATAATAACTTCTTCCTCTCTGACTCAAGAGTGAACAAAGTATGTACCGGAACATTAGGACAAGCTCCCAAAGACAACTTATTATAATAGAGATCAATATTCTCTCCAATCTTTGCCAAATCTAACTGATCTTGTTTGCGTTTCTTCTTGGCTCACATCTTTACTCAAGCTTTTAAAAGAGATGATTTCCCAACCAATCTCCTTTGAGCACCTATAATAAGAAGAAGGTGTGGATTGTTCCAAACATCCCGAACCAACCCAACAAAGGAGTCGTCGTTCATCCAATCTGGATTAAATTTAAAAGGATAGGCAACCATCAGAATCTCAGCTCCAAACTCAAGGAGAACATGAGCATGATAAGACAGAAAAGGAAATTCAACCCAGAATCTATACCTCAGTGTGGAAGCAATGAGGTCCTTTGCAACATAAATGTGATCAAGTCGTTTTGTTATACTGTCTTCACCGGACCTACCATTCCTCCACATAGGCACGACCTTTGCCGATGCAAACATCCACTAGGCTATAAAATGTTGATTTCACCACCATTATAATAAGTCATGTGTATATGATTTCTTATTCAAGTACAAAGCTACCACTAAACACTTTTCAATTACCAATATGTAACATACTTCTAATTGTGTTGGGTCATTGACCCATACCTCCAACATTAACTTGTAGAAGTTACATCTCTTTAATTTTCTTTCACATTTTAATTTCCTTTTATTTAAGAAAAGAGAATTAATAAACTTATAAAAAATAAGAAAACATTACCAAGAACAATGAATTAAGAAACCATTTTTTCCAAATAATATATAAAAATATATCTATTTTTTTTTATCTTTTCTCTTATATTTTCACACATGAATTCAAATAATTCCACATTAAAATTTTCTTACGTATGTTAATTGTTTCCCTTTTAAGTAACCTATACAAACATCAAACCAAACTCCTCAACCAATCATAAACCCAAACACCCAAAATTATTTCTTGACCCAACTTTTCCTTTTTCCAAACCTATATCGTTAGACCTAGGTGGCTCAAGCTAACCATGCACCTCCTTTGAGATGTAGCAAGTAGCCTGGCCCCACTATTACAAATATCTAAACCACACTAAGAGAAGTGATAATAATTATATTATTGATTGTGTCATAGCCTACTGTCCAAACCAATACTCTATTCTTGTGTATTAGAAACTAAATGTCCATTGGTTCTACAAAAATAAAGTCCCTTTCATATTTGGTGGCTATCATATACTATATATGAACATGGCCCCTTGCATCCATTACAAATAACAAAGAAGATATCATCAAAAGATTACCTGCTCTTAAATTAATCGATAAATGCACTAGTTAGATTCTTCCAAAAGATATTGAACCATAAGTCAAATAGTATTATCTTATCAAGCTCTTGGAAAATATTTTATGGAACTAAATAATTTCCATGGCTTATAAAGTGAAGCAATTGTTTATATTTATGTCAAAGGCGTGGGGCATACTTAATTGTGGCCATGTTTTTATATACACATTTTAATATTTGGCTCACCAAACTAGGATACTCCCACATTTTAATATTTGGCTCACCAAACTAGGATACTCCTTCACATTTTTATTTATGTGCAAAGGTTCCCTTCTACAAAGTTCTATATAGTTGACCAAATATGTCTGGGACCTCTTTCCTAGAAATTGTGTAAATTACAAGGCCAATATTAAATTTCTAAAATAATCATTGATAATTGTTATGAGGAACGCCTTTTAACAAAATGAGGATAAACTAAGGAAAGCTTACTAAAATATTTAATTTAAGTATCTATGGTTGAATTTACTGTAAATATCACATTTTATTGACTTTTCTATTTGGATATGGAAATAGAATAAAAGGTCGATAGATGTTTTTTTTTCCCAAAAATAGCTAGGGTAAAATTTGATTTTACATTGTTGGAATGGTGAATTGTAGTTGTAAATTGTGTTTTGGGTTTGTCACTGAATTTACTGTAAATATCACATTTTACTAACTTTTCTATTTGGATATGGAAATAGAATAAAAGGTCGATAGATGTTTTTTTTTCTCAAAAATAGCTTGGGTAAAATTTGATTTTACATTGTTGGAATGGTGAATTGTAGTTGTAAATTGTGTTTTGGGTTTATTGCATCAAACAATGTTTATCTTAACAAATTTAAAGTATTTTGAGTTGGATTTTTACAAAGCCGTGTTAGAAAACGTGTATTTTGTTTGTTAGTTATTCTATATTTATGAATATGAGATTTGATGTACTAAGCAATGAAATACAAAATCATTTCAGTTGAGAAAGTCTATGTTTTCAAAAATCATTAAATTTAAAAATATTGCTCTCTCCTCTTATTATTTTGTAGAGTTTGGGCTTTACCCTCTTATAACTAAGGTATTGTTAAGCTAGTGAACAATACCTTAGTTATAAGAGGGACCTCAATAAGGCTGCAAACACACTTTTCAAAAGGGCGCTCCAGGATCGTCTGCATGTTGGAAAGATCTTTTACACTCCATGGGTAGACAACAATCCACGCATTACAAAAACCATCCATGTTTTCTGACTCCTTTTTGTGGATCCCAGTCTTTACTTCAGAGCCTTTGTTAGACTTATCTGTATGTTTTGGGATCTTCCTCCAGGAACTACTCTCTTGTTTTTATCTTTGTCTTTTAGTTCTCTCATATGCTAGAAGGAGGGAAAATGGGTTTTTTAGCTATCTCTAGTGAATGAGCTTCAGAACAACTATTTTGTAAGCAAATGATCAGAGACGTATATTTATATTTCTAATATAAAGAGAAATTTCTTTTACTGGAAAAAAAAACTAAGGTATTGTTTCACATTATTATCTCCATGCCCCTGTTACATTATTTCATTTCTTTTGGTCTTGGTAAGCAAAGGTATCATTTTCTTGGAGTTGTTGAGGGTTAGACCAAGTGGATGAGACTCACCTGGGACTCAAAGTGTTGATGCTCCCCACCTCAGTTTGAATCCACTAATTTACTTGTTCTGCATGGTTGGGGCTTTGTGTAGGGCCTAGGGTACATAATGGTGGCCCAATAGACTCGAGCCTATGCCATGCAGGCATGAATCTGCTCAGTTATTGATTCCCCTAGTATAAAGATAAAGGTATCATTTTCTTGCACTTCACTCTTATATGCATCTCGCCAAGAATTATTAACAACTCTCTTAGTATGCTGAGTTTACAACTCTTCTACTCTCTTTTAGCATGTATATCGACAAATTTCTCACCATCTAATATCTATCATCTTTGATCATGGAGTATCTAAAAGAGATATCCATAGAGAAATTATGGAGGATGTTTGTACATCATATATGAAGTCTACTTGGATTTTAGCATGGGAGTTTCTTTGTCCTAAATTTCATCATTATTACTAAACTTATCTCCAAATTGAGAATGATTCTATCATCATTGTAAGCGATCTTAAAGGGAAACTCTCTCATAGCTTTCTCTTTTATATTTGGGTGTTTATCATTTGTTCTCACCAACTAAGGATGATAAATGACCATCACATACCTCATGACCAATATATATGAGTTTAGTTTCTCATTTTTTCCTTCATATGAGTTTCTTGGTAGATATTATTGCTTATTTAGAGATCCTTGAACTTTCAAAACCCAGATTCATTATGAAGGCCACATGTATTTTGTCATTTTCATGGGAGAGCACACTCAACGTTGGAAGAAGTTGCCACATACCTCCACATGTAGCTTTATTTGAGACCTCACCTTACTACCCTACTAATTGGGTAAATAGGAAGAGATGCGTGGATCATGTTTATTTTCAAATGAAAATATGTCATCGAATCTCTTTTACATTCTAGAGCTTAGCTTCCATTCGAAGTGTAGATTCAACATGGTGTATTACTCACTTTTTCTTGGCCTCAAATGTTAAAAGAGACCACTCTTCCTATATTCCCTCGTAGGGATATAGTTGAACTTAATCCAATATCTTTTATTTTCTCTTATTTCTCTAATGCCTTCTCAAACCAAGTCAATGTGTATTAATTTCCCCTTTTAGGAGTTGTCTTAGATGATCCTTTCTTGTTTTTGTATATTTTCCTTCCCAAATATTATTACCCAAATTCATTACTTACAAACAATAAATTAAAGTTCAAAAGCATTGTTAAGATCAACACTAGTGTTCATAACTTCCCTAATGAAATTGATTGTTGGACTAACCCAAAAATGCCTTGGGAATGAAAAATTTGTGATATAAAGGAGGTTGAGGACGAACACCACTTCTTTTTAACATGCCCTACCCTTTTTTTTCCAATAGAAAATTTGCTCAAATATATTAGTGAAAATATTTTTTTTTACATCTTCTTGACCATACAGATGTTCATAGCAAGACTAGTCCATAGACCATGCTCATAAACATCAACTACCACATCCCCAAAAGAAACAGAGATGATAACCAACACGTAGGCTGCAAAAAGAGATTCGAAACTCGGGAAAAAACCCCATCAAACTCCAGAAAAGAAACTAAACCAGAAGTCGCATGACCCCAAAGGACCTCAAAGTGTTAACCCAACACCGCATGCCCCCAAAGGACCTCAAAGTGTTAACCAAAACACCGCACGCCCCCAGTGACGACCTCAAAGCTCTGGCCCGAAACCTCTTCATGCCAAGGAGGAAGAGGTTAAGAGAGTCCAGAAAAACTGAAGAGAAGACAAAACACCCACTACAACAAAACCCCGAAGCCTCCACCACTGCAAAACCCGACGATAAACATCATCGCGCACCCGGAGTTGAGCCCAATAACACCAAAAGGCTTCCCTGGAAAAAAACTTGAGCAGCGTGGGGTGAAGTTCGACCTCGAACTGGAGAGAGTCGTCACAGGTTTCCTTTCCTCCATCATCGTCTGTAGAGACCTCTCTCTCCCTTCATGTCGTAGAGTGAAGCCTGGTCCCGAACAAGAGTCAACCACCGCAGGTTTCCTTTCCTCCGTCCTATCCACAGAGCCCTCTCTCCCCTTCACGTCGCAGAGTCTCGCCCGTGCTCACCCTGGTAGGCTCTCGCCCACGCTCACCCTGGTAGGCTCTCTCCCCCGCTCGCCCTTCTCCCTGGAGTTTTAGGGATGCAACTAGTGGAAACCTAGCCGCAGAGCCGCAAATCCAAAAATAACTTCTTAAACGTTGACTTCAAAACATGCCCTACCCTAATAACATAAGACATAACTTTATCCAATTTTATAACTCAATTACTCTTCAACTAGCTTACATAAACCATCATAAAATTGGTATTTTCATTTACACTATGTTCAAGTATAAAATTTGATATTTTAATGAATATTTTACTGTAATTGCTTGTATTTACCCAATAAACCTTGTTGGTCTCAAGCAACAATAAATATCATCATCATCAATTTAAGATATTCCTTATTAAAAAACTAAAGGATTCCAAAGCATTTTATATTAATAACCACATGTATGGAATTTTTATAAGCACATGTTAAAAGTTGTTGCATACACATTATTGTCATTTTCGTACTTCTATTTTTATAAATGTCAATGGTCCTCAGTTATTATAAACTAAGTAGCATATTTGTAAGATGGGTTTTTCTCATGGAAGTTGGTATGTTCGCCTTTGAATATGAAGCTCTAAAATGATATATTTTTTAAGCTCTAAAAACTTCCTCGAAAAACTTGATTGGGACAAGATTCCCATCATTGCTCAACAATAATGTCTAACCCAATTTTTCTTAAAAAGAGGTTAGATAAAGAACTTTGATAAATGGCTAAAACTTTGAAACATCCAAGACGATATAACCTTCTCTTAAGTCAAAACCCTAAAATTGAGAAATGAAAATAAAGTGTCTAACTTCCTATAAAATTATTATAAAAAACCATCAATCCCAAGCTTCATCATCCTTCCTACTCTAATAAGATATCAAGTCTAAAAAAAAATGATGATTGGTAAATTAAAAACTAACTTGCATGAGTTGCATAATAAAACCGACAAATAAACTTTAATTGTGGAAAAAAGATTCTTCAACTATGTACTTTAGAGGAGATTAACGAAATCTCATTTCCTTTTAAAATGTCCTTTATAGTGATATATTAAATGTGCTTATAATGATATTTTCAATTACAATTTGATTTATAAAATCTAAATCAAGATAACAAATTAAGTTTAAATTTTTTTATAATCTAAATTCACATCAAAATGAATATCTAAATAAATAATTTCAATTTTTAAATTTCTTTATTTTATTATTCACTCTTTATCTTAATATTATACACCAAACTAATCATCTAAAATCCATAAAAGACATCATCATTATTATGTGATTATTTAAGTAAAAGACAAATGTAAATTATTATAAATAATATTTTTAAGATGGTAAATAATAATATTTTTTAAGATTATAAATAAAATTAAAATAAAAATGACACTTGACATTACAACTTGCAAAATATTCTATTGTTTTTAGCCGTAAAAGTGGAAAAATGTTTATTTTCACACATAAATAAAGTATGCAACTTGCAATATATTTTATTGTTTTTTAGCAGCAAAAGTGGAAAAATGTTTCATTTTCACATGGGAAAATGTTTATTCTCGCAAATAAATAAAATATGCAACTTGCAAAATATTTTATTTTTGTAAGCCGTAAAAGTGGGAAATTGTTTCATTTTTACACACAAATAAAGTATGCAAATTATAAAATATGTGAGTAGGAAATAAGTTTAATGAAAAAACATATTTTTCAAGTTAAGTTTTTAAATTATTTAAAACTAAATAAATATTTATTTAAATAATAACAAAACGCATGCCTTTATTTTACGCCAAATTGATTCCAAAAACGATTAATATTAAATCAAAAAAGTTAAATTTCAAGACATGAATTAAATGTTTTATGACGGATATTGAAAGCTCCACCCCTCTATTTTTTTCATTTCTATTAATGGATCAAAGATATTTCGGAGCAAGATTCTTTTGGACTGAGCACTTTACTTGTATTTTAATGTAAGTGCACTTGAAAAATAATGGACGAGGAAAACTTATTTTTTTATTTTAAGTTAATGCCCACTTGAGCAATAATTAATGGATGAGGAAAGCTTATTTTTTATTTCAAGTTAAAGCCCACTTGTGCAAAAATTAATGAGAAAAGTGCATGCTACAATCTAATATTTAATTACAACTTATGAATATTTATTTTTAAGTGGGAACATATATATATATATATATACAAGTATTTTTATTTATTTGAGAAATAATGTTTAATAATAATAATTTAATTTTAAATTTATTTAGACATTATGAGATTCTTTTATTTGTGAAACAAGAGATCTTAAAGTTTAATAAATTTATTTATGTTAATATTAAAAATGAAGTAGATTATCAATGGGTGAATTAGGACAATAAAATATTGATTAAATCTCTCAAACTTGAATGAAAGTGAATTTTTAATAAGTAGGGAGTTATACTTGTATTTTAGGAGTACTATATAACAAGTTACTTTTTTGGCTCTTTTTTAATGATGAATTAAACTTAGCTTAAAACATGTTGAAACTATGAAATTGGGTGTTAGAAGTAACATAAATCCATTCATAATCATTGAAAACTCTTTAGATGCTCATATTGTGCAATCTCAACAAACAAATTCATTGTTACAACAATACAACGTCATAATTGTTAAGTTTGAGTTTCAAGATTGTCGTAATTGGGAAGAAAGTGGAAATTGCCAAATCATCTTATAGAAATTTTGGTGGATTGTTTTTGGGAGAAAAAATGGAAATTTGTGTATCATTTTTGGACAAAAAGGGAAAATTAGCCAAATGGTAAAATTTAGCTTTTAAACTGCACCTCTCCCACCCACCTGGAGATGCTACAAGAAATGTTGTTGGTTTTCTAAATGGGGCTTTTGGGGCTGTTGAAATCAAAAATATGCACAAGGCTATGTTGACAAGAGGGCATGGTAGTATGGAGTATGCTAATCTTGTATCAAAATGACTCTCTTTCTGGTCACAAATCTGATAAGAATTTGACATAAATTTTAGGCATACTTAGAATATCTGATAAGAATTCGACATAAATTTAAGGCATACTTAGAACGATGCTTTACAAAATTTTGCCCGAATTCTAAATCGACTCAAATCCTCAAAAACTCGACCATATTTTTGGATCGATTGAAACTTTGACTTCTTGTACGACCGGATTTTAACAGTGGATGGGAAGTTTGCTACATGATTAGACAAATTCGAGAGATTATAGTGGAACAAATATTGATGTGAAATAGAATCCCACTACCATAAAGAATATGCCATCGTAGAAATGACTTGTGATAAATGACATCCATAACAATCACATGCTAATGAGGGCCCATGAGGCACCATTGGTTGAAGGAGGATGTCATCACTTCAAGTTGCATCTCTAAAGCTAATTTCGAAATCAACAAAGTTTTTTTTGATTTGCACCTCTAAAACTAATTTCAAGATCAACAAAGTTTTTTTGATAGAGATACTCATTTTTAAAACTTTTCAATCATAAAACTAGTTTTGAGATTGATAACATTTGTTTGTTGATATAGATAATGAGATGAAACTTACATCTTTAAAGATAGTATTTATTGACAAAGTTTTTTGAAGTGGACCAACTAAACTTTTTAGATGTAGCTATGTGTAGTTTTATCTTGAAATGTTGATAATTTAAGTTATTTTAAAATGGAACAAAATTTGTATTCACTTAGTTTTTTAAATAGAATGACATATATAAAACTTAGATCCCTAAAGCTAACGTCCACATTGACAAAGATTTATGACAACGAGATTTGGGGTTGGGGAGGGAACCCAAAGGGTAAGAAATGATCGTGGGCAAGGAGTTAAGGGGAGATAGTTACAACAATAAGTAAAGAATGAATTAAGGGGTTGGGTTGGGCAGAGTGGGAGAAGCTCATCCGTTATTGATTGATTGGAGTTGACCCTGTTTCATCGCCTGCCCTGTGGATCGATTAAAGAAAGAGTAGGTATAGGTGTAGGTTTGGACAGAGAGGAGGAGATGAAAGGACGCCTCCGTTGATTAGAAAACGCTCTCTATCTTCCTTCTCTGCCCGGCTGCCTCTCAAGCCACAGGGTGTGCCGGAGCCGATCTTGCCTCTGCAATCATGATTGCCTTCGCTGGCCTTGAATGAAGAAATGAAGAAGAAGATGAAGACGAAGACAAAGAAGTGCTCAATGTCTCTTATGCCGATGGCGCCCGCGGGATTGAGTGGGTTTGTCTGTCGGGTTTTATCAATGGTGGTGTTTTAGTGGATTTTGGGTATCGAGATTATGAGTGGGCCGAGCGTTACAGGAGGAGGAGAGCGCGTGGGAGCGGAGGAGATGGAAAGCGAGGGGAGAAGAGGAGGTCGAGGTCCGGGTCCGGGTTCGAATCCGATCCCGTTTGGTCTGAGGGAGAACGAGTACGCGGTCCTGCGGGACGTAATCGCCCGGTACCACACGCACGAGACGCCACCGGACCATTGCTCGTCGATCGTGGTCCAGAGGGTGAACGCCCGGGTGGACTTGGTGTGGTCCGTGGTGAGCCGCTTCGACAAGCCGCAGACATACAAGCACTTCATACGGAGCTGCACGATGAGGGGCGACGGGGGCGTGGGCAGTGTGAGGGAGGTGAGCGTCGTGTCGGGGCTCCCGGCCACGACCAGCACGGAGCGCCTGGAGATGCTGGACCCGGCAAACCACGCCATCAGCTTCCGCGTCCTCGGAGGCGAGCACCGGCTCCGCAACTATCACTCGGTGACCACGCTGAACGAGTTCACGGAGTCCGCCAAGACCTGGACCGTGGTCCTGGAGTCCTATGTCGTCGACATTCCGGAGGGAAATACCAAGGAGGACACCTGCATGTTTGCCGACACGGTCGTGAGGTGCAACCTCCAGTCCCTCGCTCAGGTGTCGGAGCACCTGCACAGAGATCGGGAGAGGCACGGCCTCCTGCCTGCCCTACCCCGCCGCTGAGCCACACTGCAAAGCAAAATCAAGAAAGCTCGTATTGCATTGCTCTCTCTTCGACATCCACCATCGACATCATCATCAGGAGGTTGCGTATACTTTCATCGTTTCTGTTGTTGTGTACATAGGCTGTGCTGCCTTAGGGGGATCTGCAATTATAGTATGTAATTTTTTTTTCTTTCTGGGCAGCCCCGTATTTTTCACCAATTAATGCCTGACTGGATCGATGGTGTAGATTCATCATTCCAATGAAACGAAAAAAGATGAAGAAAAAAAAACCATTACCTACAGGAATCGCAGTCATGCATTTTTTTTTTTCTTTCCATTTTGACTCGGTGGGGGCAGTGTCTGAACGCAGATGGGTATTGAAATAATAGAAAGGCTTGCTCTGTTTTTAGGGTGGGGGGGTTTCAAGTTTTCATGAATAATATGTTGATAAATTTTTGTATGAACGCAAATGGAACCTGGTCATCATCTGTATTCCATTTTTGGAACTGCGGTCCAAGGTCTTAATCCGTATCAGAACCTTCCCTTGCATTTTACTAAATTTTCGCAATTTTTCTGCATAATGCATTCAAGTACAATCTGTTTACTGAAGGATATATTTGCTTGATCATGCCAAATTTGGATTCCGTGTGCATTGTTTGTAGAAAGTTACAATCGGAGCTGCACAAGAAAAGAGTAACTATTAATTTATAGACCGAATAATCTCAATCTATTTTTTAGGGCTGAAGTGTACAGTAAATCAACATCTCGCTTCATTTTTACCCATATATCTTGCACCAATGTCTGCAATTTCGCAATCACATTGCAGAGTTTTCTGTTCTTTGGGGACTTGGGTTTTAAGACATTGAATCTGGGAATGTATAAAATTATTGCTGACTACAAAGCTCAACTTTTTCTGAGTTTTCTTATACGAATATGAACAGTTGTGCTTGTTGAACGTTGAGGTGACAGGAGCTTTGACCTCTGATTTCGATAGAACGACAACAGACAGTGCAGTGCTCTGCTCAGCCCTGCTCTCTCCGTTCAATATGATGCCTAGGATGATAGGACAGGTCTATATGCTTTTTTGTGCTTGTACTACCTGTGGTAGCTGGCATATGGCATAATGCCACTCAGATTGTTATTTATTATAGTGGGCTTTTTTAGAAGTTTGATCTGAATCCTGTTTTGAAATTCTGAATGCTGGAAATTTGTAAAAAAATAAAAATTAAACTATAATATGACCTCAGACAGATTACAATATTAGTGACTATTGATTTCCCAGATTCAACTATTTGAGTATAACCATATACCATGTTAATTATTTATATTTATATTTTTTTAGTTTTTAAATATATATATGTTTATAGTTTTTTAATATGTATAAATATTGTTGCCCTGGCTCTTTGAAATTAAACTTTGTAAGAAGTTTTAAACCTCCAACCTTTCATGTGAATATAGATTCTATAGTATTGGACACTTAAGCTTCATTTTTCGATGATGATGAGGGGATGTTTACTGGAGAAATTAGACCTTCAATCTTTCATGTGAATACTATATTTATCATGGGGAACATTGAAGCTTCATTTGTTTTTGATAATGATAGATGGAGTATCTACTGGAAAAATTAGATTCAAATCTTTTGACATAATTTAATTTCAAAAAACTCAAGTAGCAAGCAATATAACCAACTTATTAAAACCAACAAACCTTTACTCTAAAATGTATAAATATTTGTATTTACTTATATATTATTATTTTTTATTTAAAATATAAATTTTAAGTTATATATATTATTAATGTAATGAAAAGTTATAATAATTTTTATTTTTTTTATTGAAAAGTTATAATAACTTATTTTTTTTTATAATGGAAAGTATAATAATTCATTGTTTTTTGATAATTGAAATATGATAGATTTTGCTATTTTAAAAAGGTTATAAAATCCAATTTTATATTAATATTATTATAAAAAATTTAACAATAAATTTAAAAATTTCCCTGTTTTTTATGGAAAAAATCCAACTTGACCTCTCACATCAGTACTATCATAAAGATATGAAGAGGGAGATTCATCTATGATATGAAGAGGGAGATTCATCCTAGTTTTGGTCAAGAAACATCATACATCCTAATCAATATTAATTGACAAAACTTGTCCTCTGGGATAAGAGAAGGTAGTGTGCAAATTGGATAACCTAATACTATATTAAATCAGATGTAAGAGTATAACAAGTGTAGTAGTTTGTAATTCAGTAACACTTATTTTAGGAAAGAAAGTTTTAGCCTAAATAATATTAACAAGAAATGCATTATTTCATAGTAGTTATCATTAAAGTTATTATAAATAATATTATGAATTTAAAAAAAAAATTAACTCATACACAAAGTAAGAAGCTTACAATTCATTATAAATATATATAATTTTTTATTAAATACATCATAATAATTGATGAAATAATATTATGAATTGAGATCTAAAATTTAAATTTCTTCAATCAGATTAATTTATGGAAAATAAATAAAGTTATTGCAAACTCTTTTGACATAAATTTTTGTTTCCATTTTTAGCAGATAATAGTTAGTGACACCTATTTCTATTATTTGCAGATAATAGATATCAATTAATGATAACTATCCCCAATACTAATTGACAAATAAATTATGATAAGTTTTCCTAATGTGAAAAAAAAACTGTTTCTTTATATAGATTAAACTTAAACTGCACAACTCTAACTTCTAAGAACAGAAAAATGTTGCACTCTGTATCTAAAGGTTGATAAGAAGATGGGGAAACTTAGCCTATCAAATGAATATTTATGGATTATCAAAGGTGGAAAAGCAAACAAGTTGTTGGGTAGTGCTTTTCATAATGTATTAGAAGGCTTGCATATTGGTGGAATGTGGAGTGTGCAGGTAGAAAAAGACAAACCTGGTTGTTAGAATGATATAAAAGATTGGGCATCTTATTGGACAAAATTGAATTGAAAGGTTTCTGCACGCCTTTATGGGACCCATGGCCCTTTGGATTCTCTCTTGAATATGATGTTTCTCGTTAACTTTTCCAATAGTAATAAATATTAATATTAATATAATGAAGTTTTTCTTCACTTGAAGCGAGGAGATATTTCTGCACATCACCAGGCTTCAGCCCAGATTCATTTGAAGCTTCACAATTAATGCATTGCCATTTCTGTTTGTATTTTGGACCTTTTTTTTTCTTCCATAAAAATCTTGGACAATAAATACAGATAGAGTTTCTGTTAACAAAAGACGAAAGCTCAGATCGAAGGAAGGGATTCAGCAGTGGCAGGGTGGAATTCATGTGACTAAAAATGGGCTTTGTTCCTTCCTTCACGAAAAAGGAAAACAAATATAGACAGGCAGGTAATTTCCCGTGTTGATTCTCTCTTTCACAACTGTTGCGTACAGCTCGAGCTACAAATTACACATGCACGTGACGAGTTACCCAGGTTTCACCACATAACGAGATCAGAAATAATTGCTTCCTCTTTTGCAAGTTGCAAAATGGCTACCCCACCAGAAAACGGAATAAGTTAAGAAAGAAAAGAAAATGATTTCAATGTTTAAGAATACTCTATGGGACAGACCGCCTTACACACTGATTTTTACAGTTTAATGCTTTTTCTTTTAACTTGATGATGAGCTTTCCCCATTTTTCCATTATCTCTTCGCTAAGTAAGTTATTCGAAGAGTTATCGCTTCGCTGAATAAGTTATTCCAAAAGCTATCCTCTCATTGAATAAGTTATTCCAAGAACTAGCTGTCAATATACTTATATAGTTGTCCTAAAAGTTATTCTTTTCAATAAGTTTTTTGTATGATGAAATGATGTTTGAGTAAATTTATGGTGAATACCACCTGATCCCACATCGTTGCCGGACAGAAAATGCGATTTGCCACGGAGATTAAATGGACTGACAGAAAGAATTGATGTATTTCATGAGAAATCGCAGAGGATATGAGTTCGTGGTCGCCTGACAGAGACGTGAGTAAGGCTGGAGGGAGAGGGCTTCCCTTCTGTGGGGACACAGCACGGCTCGTTTGGAGCATAACGCACGCAACGGCACACCGATTGTGCCGCTGGGCGGGCGGGCGGGCGGGCAGACCTGCACGCCATCATTTGGGGTGGAAAGGAAGTTACGGGAATTTGTTTTGTAGGTGAATTTGTTGCTGATATTACTTATTTGGAGTTGGATCCATTTATTTATGGACCTGCCACTCGATTTCACTTGACGGAAGGACAGTGAGTCAGAGCCTTTTCACCCCCGCCCCACACCTCATATTTATACGGCTGCAAGTTGAGGGAACGGAGGTCGGACGGCGTATGTACTTGCGGCAAAATCGCTGGGTCGCACGTGGGTAGGAAGGAAGAGCAGAGGTCTCTTATAATGACCACCATTACCATGTGAACGGATTAGTGGTGACAAGGAATCCATTCGATTCCTTCTGACATATGGAGACTGAGACTGATTCATGAATCGAATCTGGCACCCACCACAACAACCAACTGCTACTAACTGCTGGGAAGGGATGGATGGATGGACGGGCCGGGTGTCGAACCTGAGACCTCCAACAAAGCCAAAAGCCAGGGAGGTACACCCACCTTTTCTTCCTCCTGGGAGGGGAGGATTCCCCAGGCCCAGCTCAGCCCATGTTGTGTGAGTATCTCTCATACCAATGCTGAACATTTAAAATAAAAGGTGTGGTAAGTACAAAAGGGGCCCATGTATCTAGAAAATTATCATCATCCACACATGCTGTTATGGTGCTCACATTGGACATTGTGATGAGACACAGATTGATTGGTCAAACCACTAGTCGAATCAAACCATAACATCATTTGGTTGTCAATTTCCAACTCCTTTTTGTCCTTAAAATTTTAACGGCGTAGAAGGATTATCTAAAGTGGTTTTTTTATTTTTTAAGGTCAGTGCCATGGATATGGGGAAAAATGGCAGTTTGATCATTGGGATTCATATTATTTTTAATAATTAAAAAAAAA
>JZKD02S0371953.1:0-18630 GCA_000966675.3 Picea glauca | reverse complement strand
ACATAAATCTCTCAACGGTATGATCACTTATTTTAATTAGATCTATTACATGTTTATACTAATCTTCAATTGCTCCATTGTATTAGATTCATATCCTCCAGATGTAGGATGAATACCTATCGTAGCCCTTGATAACTTTTTAAAAAGTCGGTCGGGGACCATTAATTAAAATTTCCATGTTAACAAAGGTAATACAAGCCATAATCCATTGGGTAACCTCCCATTTTAACCTGATCTGAATTAATAACATTCTTAGAAATTGCTAGCTCACCTTATCATATGCTTTCTTCAAATTCAACTTTAGAATAATGGTGCTTAACTTTTTAGACTTCACAGTGTGCAAACATTCTTGTGCTATCCCCAAAACATCAAAGATTAAACGATCCTTTAGGAAACCAAACTGTTCAAAGGAGATACATGATGCCAATTTTTCTTTCATCCTTGTAGCAATGATTTTGGAAATGACTTTATATACAAAATTACAGAGGGCAATTGGCCTGAAATCATGAAAGGAGTATGGTTTGTTTACCTTGGGAATAAGGGCAAAGAAGACATCATTGAGTGCACCCGGTATAATGCCATAACATCTAGATTCTTCGACGCCTTGTACATCCTCCCCCAAAATCTCAAAAAAAGTTTGAAAGAGTTCCTGAGTCCAACCATTCGGGCCTGGGCTTTTATCCTTTGGCATAGAGAAGACAATTTCCTTAACTTCTTTTAGCGTGACAAATTTTCCAATCTCATCACTTTCTATATCACTAAAAAACTTTGGCACATTCTCAAGAACCTTGATTTGGTTACATATGTCCTCTGTCATACTGATCTTTAAAATGTTTAAATGCGATCTTCTTAATCTCATTATCAACTGTTTGGTGAACACTTGCATCATCTAATATATCCCATATAGTATTTTGTGATCTCCTCTATGAGGAAAACTTATGAAAAATTTTAGTATTCTTATCACCTTTATTAAGTCAGATAGCCCGACTTCTAAACCTCCAAGTTGATTCTTCTATAGAAAGTGTCAATTCCTTCCTTTGTTTCAGCGCCCTTAGGATATCCAGATCTTCCTGAACAAACACCTATTATGGGAACTTCTCAAAAATCTCTTTCATTTTTACTTCAATATGGTGTAGTTCTGATTGTAATTGAGTTTTTTATCCCTCTGCCAGAGAACCACTACTTTCTTTAAATTCTTCAGTTTTTCACATAGCAGTTGAATAGTTGAAGGGTCTGACCAATTATCCATAGAATGCCACGTCTTCTTAATAAGGGAGGTAAATTATGGATCAGTGATCCATGAGTTATTTAATTTAAAGGGGGGAACAATTTTAAGGGTGGAAGATTCTAGTTGTAAGCAAATCAGATTATGGTCTGAAATGGTAGAATTGATAATCCATGATCTAGCCAAGAAGGGATTCTTCAAGAAGAAAACGATCCAGTCTTTTCGAAATACTAGAAAAAATCCTAATTTTACATAATCCTGAAAAATAACATGTCAACAAACAATGAACCATATCAATTAACATCTTAAGATCCATATCAAATAACACCTTAAGATGTTTAATTGAGCTGTAGTCTAAATGTTTTACGAAATGATTCTTTTCCGGTGATATTTTCTGGGGATTTTTCTCTGAAATTTGGTGAGCCACAAGTTGTTAGATCCACATATTTGAGTGATTATTTCTTTATAATCCGAGAGCCCCACGAGGTTTTCAGCATGTTGAATCCATTTATACATTCATAAATTGATTTTTAACAACAAAAAATAATAATTTCATGCAGATTTGTATCACCGGATTCACGAAAAAAACCATTTTGTAAAAGAGTTAGACAAAACCTTTAATTGATAATAATTCCCATTGATGTTCTCAAGAAATGTTAATTTCATCTTTTTGAAAATGCATTTATTTTCAGCAAAAACTAGACGAAGGGTAAACCTCCATACACAACCCCAACCGATACCCACTAATTTTTCTTTCAGTTAACCAAATATTTCAATAGCTATAACCTCAGGTTTAGGGTGAGGTTGCTTGGGAACTATGACGGTGAGCACTCCATTTTCCATTGTAACCTTCACCTCATCCAATTTGGAATTTTCTGGTAGGCACAAACACCGAACAAATTTACCGCGAGAGCGCTCGATACGGTGCCACTTGTCGTTCTTTTTCTCTTCTCTCTTACATTCAACGATTATATGTAAAACTCAGTTGTCTTCCACCTCTATCTTTACCTCCTCTTCTTCAGACCTAATGGGAACAAAAGGTGTATCCAGGGCTCTAAATAACGATAAATTAAAAAATCATTTCAAGCTGGAGCTAAGAATACTTGAAATTGTTTTCGATGGCTATTGTATATATATAAGGGATGCCACGCCCGGTGGGACTCGAAACCAAAATCACCTGATTAGAAGTCAGATGCCTTATCCATTAGGCCACATGCGCTATATACTTTCGATTTAAACTGATTAAGTTGGATCTTCATTTATTATGGTAACCGTTGAACCGATTTCTACATTTTTCCTAGAAGGAAATTAATGTAGAGAGCCGACACTCTAGTGGTAGATTTGTCCCACTTCTTCTAACTGTTTTCTAGAATCTAGTGGTGAACATCTTCCTATTAGTAGCCAGGAGTTCTATTGGATATAGAAATTGGCGTCAGAAGAAGAGCTAATGAATGAAACAAAGATTGGGGGGCATGTCTCCAACCTCTGGTTATCATGATGGAGTTAAGCCACTAGCTTATCAAGCTGGGGGAAAAGTACCAACCACCCACCTTTGGAATTTCCATTGGGAAGTGTCAAGAACAATTAGTTTTCTAGTATCAAGCTTGCAAAAAAATGAAACCTACCCAAGCATAGTTTTACTTTGTTGCAAGCTTGTGTAAAAATGAAACCAATCTCGAGCTTAGTTTTAGTTCTTTCTTGTGCTTGTAAATACATGAAAATAGGTTACCAAGCTCAGTCTTTGTTATTTATCGTGCTCGTTAATACATGAGAATAGGTTACCGAGTCCACTTTTATCTCTTTTTTCGACTCATAAAAGATATACGAAAAAATGAACTCTTTGGAGTCTCCTTTAAGCTCTTTTCAGATTATCTAAACATGAAAAGATTGTCGAATGAGATTGTTTCCTTTCACGCTCATTAAAATGTTAGAAATGATGTCTTTCTTGTGATAGTTTATCCCTTTTTCGGCCTCGTTAGACTAATTATGAAAAATGAATAATCTATTCAAACATGATTAGAACAGTTCTCCTAGGTATCGTTTTATACTTTTTCAGACCCTAGAGACTAAATTTACGAAAAAGTTCATTGTGGAGTCTTCTTTATGACCTTTTCAAACTCTTTATACATAAAAAGGCCATCGAGTTTACCTTCTTTGATCTCATTAAACTTTACATCGAAGGACCCACACATGGGACCAAACCCCTCCTTCTTCAGGTTCCTTAAAAATATGTCGAGGGACTCATCGCCAAATGAGATATATCGAGCATCTGTTATCCTCCACAAGCTCGTAAAACTAGAAAGAGCTACTCGCTGATCATGGTGGGGAATTTTTAGAGTTTTTTTTCGTCTTGTTATCTTCATTCTATGGCAACAATTACTACTTTGAGGTTCCCTTGAACAATGTACCTGTTCTATCATCATATATAACAATCGGGTCATCCATTCTCTCCCATTGACCACCATTTTCATCCCGTGTCATGTTCCCCTGATGGGTCCATGAACAGTGTTATGGTATTCATTTGAGTTAATGTTTCCGATTCAAGTTATTTGTCGTTCATACTTGTTCAAGGGAAGTTTACCTGCATCGATCAATTGCAGTTCCTTTCATCTTGTTTTTCCTGATCATCCTTGTGTCAATTGTGCTCCATTATTTTTATTTTCACACCATCTATATTTACATGTTTCGTTTCGATTGATGAGGGATACATCAAGGCCCTCCTTCGACATATTTCACCCTCTTGACTAAATCTCATTATCTAGGATTGAAATCTAGAAACCCATCAGTACCCTAGGACTTGTAGACATTAGTGGAAAGTCTCCTTGCATTTCGACAGTGGGTTTACATCATTGGATCTTGTGGAATGAATATACAAGTGTTTGATGTCAAATCATTTATTCACACTTTGTATATTGCACTTGGTATCTTGGATTCCATCATCATCATTGATGGATTCCCTCGCATTTATTAACAATATACATTAATGACTGGTAATCAGATGGTTTCTACCATTATCGACATCAACTCCTTTATTCACATGTCATAGATTCATACCCTCCATATGTAGGATGAATACCTTGGGAAATATCACTCTTTTTCGATGATTTTCTTTCCCAAGCTGCGATGGAGAATATTCATGAGCACTTCATAGATTGCTCATTTCTTGAGTCATATCACAAATTTGTATGATGTGACATAGATCCACATTTGTACTTGGTCGTGGCTATGATTTCACTTACATCTTGCATGGATCCACAATGTATACTTTTGTGGACATGATCGCGTCATGATTGGTTCTTGATGGATCCATGGTGTATTTTGTTGTGGTCATCACTTGTGTCATGCATGGATCCACAGTGTATTTATGGCATCTAAGCTCTTGTATTTCTTATTGAGCATGGGTATGCCTTCCTCATGGATCTTTTTCTGCAAGATTGACAATTCTCTTCTCCAAGCTTCTTTTCCCAAATCTCCGCGACTTGATTTATAAAGTGTTTCATCCATCAAACACCTCTTCTGACCTCACACTTTAGGGGGAATCTATTATAATACTATTTTCCACCTAATCATTATGTTATTATCACCTAAAGGTAACCTACTATCTAGGTCATTATACCCTAGAAACCCCTCATTTTGACCCTTAAAACCTACCAATTTTTCCTTGGGTTTTCAGTTGAGTTTCTTTTCGGTCACCCCATGCCTTCATTAAAAGAGTGACTGAAAGGTTTGGTCATATTTTTCCTTCATTGAGGGGGTGAACAAAAGTTTCGGTCACCTTTTTTCTTCATTGAGGGGGCGACCAAAAGGTTTGGTCACCTTTTTCTTTCATTGAGGGGGTGGTCAAAAGGGATGGTCGCTCCTTTTGGCTTGCCAAGGAGTGACTAGTCGCTCTATGTATGTGTCTAGGGAGTGACCAAGACTAGAAACTCCTACTTATGGATTTGGTTTTGATGGATAATGCCTCCCACTGATTTCTTAGGGTTTAGCCTTGAGAAGGCTTCCATAATGATCCCAAGAATCTTATCCTAATAACTATATGGTCTTATCCCTAAATCCATATAAGAACCAAGCTATTTCCCATGGAAGAGAGAGATGAAATAGATAACAAGGTTAATCTGGTGATTTGGTTGCAAGACTTGGGAAATGAGCTTGTAAGTAGGCCATCTCTTCAATATGCATCTCTGTAAGTTGTAATATTACTTCTTTGATTAATAGAAGACATACTAGATGTTTCCCTCTATCCAATAGTTCATATAAGTTTATGTATCAATGGTAGAGAATTAGTATAATTATGTGTTATGATATACTATTAGATCTGTTGTCAATCCATGCATGATTTCTTCCTTGGTTGTTTTCATGTATGAATCAGATCTAGGAACATCCTTAGTTTATGTCTCTATTCTTGTCTTAGGAGCTGGTAGAACCTAAGGGAGCTCAACTCCTGCAGGGTGAAAAATCCCTACAACACTTGTCATGCCATGACTTTTCATGCCATTCCATGCCATATCTTACCTTGTCATGCCATGCCATGGCCTTGCATTTCCATCCCTTGCCTTCACTTGTCATGCAATGCCATGCCTTGCCATACCTTCACTTTCCATGCCTTCACTTGCCTTGTCACGCCTTGCATTGCCTTTCCTTGCCATGCCTTGCCTTGCATTTCCTTCACTTTCCTTTCCATGCCTTGTCATGCCATGCCTTCACTTTCCTTGCCTTTCCTTGCCATGCCTTGCCTTGCCATGCCACGCCATGCCTTGCCATGCATTTCCATGTCTTTCCTTGCCATGCCTTTCCATTCCTTGCCTTAAATTTCCATGCCTTTCCATTCTTTTCCTTCACTTTCCATGCCTTTCCTTTCCTTACCTTCAATTTCCTTGGCTTTCCTTGGATTTCCATGCCTTGCCTTGCCTTGCGTTCACTTTACTTGCCATTCCTTTCCTTTCCATGCCTTTCCATGTGATGCCATGCCTTTCCATGCCATGCCATGCCTTGTCATGCCATGCCATGACTTCACTTTCCATTCCTTGCCTTGCATTTCCTTCACTTTCCTTGCCATGCCTTGCCCTGTCATGCCTTGTCATTCCATTCCTTCACTTGTCATGACATGCCATGCTTTGACATGCCTCCACTTTCCATGTGTTGTCATGCCATGCCTTCACTTTTCAGGTCATGTCTATCCTAACAAGTTGTTAAATTGTCAAACATATGTAATGAGCACTGAGCAAAACTCTAGTGTCAGAGATACTCCAACAAACAATTTTTTGTTTGACAGAATGATGGTGTATGGGTCCCACTAGCTGAAAAACGGTGCTCTGGATCCAATGCAACTGACAGTTCGTGCATCCATGATCCAGGTGGATATTGGTGGCCACCCACCTATTCCAACTGGCTCCTCCTTTTCATTTTTGATTCAACACATCTTTCTGTACTGCTTTATAATTGTGAGTTATACACTTTTGGGGATGTACAAATCCTCACACATTCTCTAGGTGGATACGGGTGGTCTCTTACCTAATCCAACTAGCTTATTTTGTATGTTTTCATGTCAGCACATCTTGATGTACTTCCAGGGCTGTTTTGGGGTCCTAAACGTTGTTTTCTTGACTCGCCACAGTCAAAATGTAGATAGAGTCAGATTCTAATGATGAAATGTGTAGCTCTCTGAAATACATTTCCAATGGGCTATCACGTGCCTAAAACGGAGGTCGTATGCAAACATTATGACCCTAGGAAGTTGAGGTACCAAATTACACCAACTTACCCATAGGGCCCACATGACTTTTGGTGTTTCACCTTCTAGGGTTAGGTTTTTGGATGTCTAGGGTTTTGAAATTCATGAGTAATATGTAAAGGGCCTTTTGATCAAGTTTTAGTTCTGCAGCTTTACAGTTTCAACCTATTTCATTATTTAATAGAAGATATTGTTCACTTGATATTTGTGTTATTCTTCCTATCTCTGTGTTTATTGTATTCAGTATGTTAATAAGTTCATTCCGCTCCTAAATCTAGATCAGTGGTATCAAAGTAGTCTTCTCTTCATTTATTTTTCTTCGTGCATGTCCCCGATAAGGTATGGGTACAAGAAGTTGGAACTTGAACCAATCGAGCCATTATCAGATTGACCGCGCCTAGCCCGATAACAACCCATGGGAGACGAAAAGAAAGAGGATGGAGCATGAGATCCTATTAAAATGTTGCTCGAGGAATCCCTCGCTCAACAAAGGAATGAAATGATGGACAACTTCGCACAGATCCTTCGACAGTTGCCCATGGGAGAGGCATATTCATCAAGCAGCCATGCAACCCCCTTCAAGGTACAGGTAAATTTTGATATTCCATTATTTGAAACACTGATAGATGCGGATGTTGTAGATAAATGGTTGAATCTGCTCGAAGGATATTTTTTGGTCCACAATTTTTACGATAGGGAAAATATCACTTTTGCGCTCCTCAAGGTCGTTCCCCATGTTAAAGACTAGTGGGATACTTACTCTGAGCAAAGGGTTGTGGAGGAATCTACAATTTTTGTGGTGGACCCTACATGGGATTCCTTTCGAGACGCCATTAAAAAATAATACTACCCCGTTGGAAGATACGAGGACCAGTACACCAGATGGACCACTCTATGTCAAGAAAGGGACCAAACAGTACCATAATTCACCAATAATTACCATACCCTATGAACCAAATCGGGTATCAAATATTCTGAGTGACATCTAGTGCTCAAATACTGCGACTTTTTGCATAGATACATTTAAACATAAATGGTGTCCCTGGACATCGCCTCATTGGGCAAGACTTATACATACGTTATCATGATCGAAAATTTAAGCAGAAACAACGAGAGTTTGGATCTGCAAACCCCTCACAGTCAAAGCAGGGAAAAATTAACCCCAACCCACACATCAAAGGACCAAATCGAGATGGTCACCCTTAGGAAAATCTATCCAAGATGTAACACAAGAAGGGAAATGAGAAGACGAACAAGGACACGGGAAAATGGTGTGAGTACCATAAATGTCCTTGGCACAACACTGACGAATGTTGCTCCAAGAAGTCCCTCGTGGTTGAGCTGAAGGCTTCTGAGTCAGTGTTCGATTCTGATTTCGAGTCAAATCCTAAAGGAGGAAAGTGGATTATCGATGCTGAACCCAGTGCCATGGTCGCTACCACCAAAGTTTGGCCAAGCGAACTAGAAGAACCATAGGAAGGGAAACGCCTCTTTCACTTGCAGATGTGGGTCAAGGGGGCTCCGATTCATTTCATTGTCGACAGAGGTAGTTAGAATAACCTGATTTCAACAGAGGTCATCATGTAGCTGAACTTGCCAATGACATCACACCCGTAGCCCTACACCATTAGATGGATTTGTCAAGGAAGAGATCTTCGTGTTAGCCAACAATGTCGTCTTCCCTATGACATCAAGCCTTTCAAAGATGAGTTACTGTGTGATATTTCTCCCCTTGAAGTTTGTGATTTTCTTTTAGGACAACCATATTTGTGGAAGCGTCATGCTGTGTATGAGTCTAGACCCTGCAGTGTTATTATTACTTTGGGTATAAAATTGTATAGGATCCCAGAGGTGGCATTGCCTAATTCTATTTCTTTAATCTCTTCTAAGAAATGCAGTAAGTTCATTTCACAGACCAGGAAGTTCGTATTCTTTGTGATCCGTGCTCACAGTAAGCTGAAGTTCATCGCCACATCTGTGGCCTCTACACAATGCCTCTCTTTGCATCAGAAGCAAGTGGATGAGATCATGGAAGAATACAGAGACATATTCGCCTCACCTACAGGGGTATCGACACACTGCCAAGTCAAGCATCCAATTGATCTGACCCTCGATGCACCTCTACCTAATGGACCAGTCTATCAATGCTCACTGATGGAGAGTGAAAAAATCAGGCGTCAGATCCAAGATATTATTCAAAAGGGGCACATCAAACCCAACGCCTGCCCTTGTGGAATCCCGATTGTACTGGTGCAAAAGAAGGACGAGACTTGGTGACTCTGCATTGATTACAAAAACATAACAAAAGCACAGTCAAGAACTGCTACCCCATTTTGAGGATTGATGACCTTCTTGACCAACTCAAGGGGGAAAATTTATTCAACAATATTGACCTGAAGTCTGGCTACCACCAAGTTCCCATCGAAACAACTGATGTCTGGAAGACAACCTTCAAGTCTAAAGAAGGTCTCTACGAATGGCTAGTCATGCCCTTTGGCTTAACAAATGCACCAACCACTTTCATGAGGTTGATGGACAATGTATTGAGGCCATTCACCAAATCCTTTTTGGTCTTACATTTGGATGACATCCTCATATTCAACAAAATGTGGGAGGAGCACATGTGACATATTCAACAGGTTTTGAGCACTTTGCGACAACACAAGCTTTATTTCAACTTGGAAAAATTCTCTTTTGACATGAACAAGGTCTAATACTTGGGATACATTGTTGATGAACATGGGGTACATGTTGATCTAGCTAAGATCCAATTCATTCATTACTGGCCAACCTTGACCACACTGACCGAGATTTGGAGCTTCTTGGGACGAGCCAATTTCTACTGACGGTTCATGTTGGGATTCTCCCATATTTCCTGGGCCCTCATCCAGGTGAACAAGGGTGGTGGTAGGGCCAAGTTCGTGTGGGGGAAGGAGAAGAAACGAGCATTCGATGATCTGAAACATTGTTTGTGATCATCTCCAATACTCTCCTTTCTTGATCTGCAACAACCATTTGAGATTGAGACTAATGCATCTGACTATGCTGTGGGCTCAGTTCTCACTCAACACGAGCATCCAGTGGAATACCATAGTGAGACACTCTCCGATACTATCCATAAATACCCCACCTATGACAAGGAAATGTATTCCATTGTACAAGCCTGTCGTCAATGGAAACATTACATTTTGGGGAAAGAGATGATCATACACATTGATCACAAGCCTCTGCAGTTCATATAGACATAGGGGAAATAGCAGAATGACCGCCATTAGAAGTGGTCCACCTACCTGCAATAGTTCTATATCAACATCAAGTATAAGACATGTATCTCCAATCATGTTTCTGACTTCCTTAGTCGGCCTCCTGTGGCTTCACTCACCACTGTGCACTATTCCTTTGGACATGAAACATCAGAGTGACCCCAAATTTACCAACACGATCCAAACTTTGCCACCACATATAAGCTCTTGGGTACATGCGCCACTGTCACTGATTTTCACATTCAAGAAATACTCTTATGCCACCTAGGCCATCTCTATGTTCCTACAAGAGAGCGTGCAAATATTATTTGGGAAACCCACTACATTTGGGTGGCATGACATTTCGACGTAGAGAAAATTGTGGCCATTCTTCAAAAACATTTTCATTGGCCAAAAATTTGACAGGATGTCAGGAAGTAAATCAGATCTTGCATTGCCTATGCCCTTTCCAAGCCAACCACCAAGAAGCAAGGCTTATACACCCCTCTTCATATTTCCAAGAAGCCGTGGGAATCCATATCCATGGATTACATGCCTATTTTTCCATCCACCAAGAACATAAATTATTGCATGTTTGTGGTCATTGATCGGTTTTCGAAGATGGCCATCCTCACAGCCTGTAGGAAGAATGTCACAACGACAGATACTGCCAAGATATTCTTTGAATGACTTTGGGTCCAGTTTGGGATACCACAGACCATCATCCCCGACCAAGACAACATGTTCCTCAACACCTTTTGGTCGAGTCTCTGGTCTCTGCAGGACATCAAGCTCACAAAATCCATTGTTTTCCACCACAAAATCGATGGCCAAACCGAGGTCGTCAATCAGATGACTATGCACATCCCGCGCATGTACAATTATAAGCATCCACGAACATGGGACGAGAGTCTCCCCTATGTCCAACACAGTTACAAAAGGGCTCTACAAATTTCCACTAGCCATAGCCCATTTCAGGTGGGTCTGGGATTCCAACCCTTGGGACCCATTGATGTTGCACTTCCTCTTGCCACCACACAAACAAACTCTTCCCCTGATCAATCTGCGATCAATAAAGCCACCATATTCATTGAGCAGATTCAACACATATGCCAACAGGTCTAGGATATTTTTCATAAATCCAATGCTAAGTACGAGCAATGCCATTATCAACATAGGGTACCACACCAGTTTCAGGTTGGCGACAAAGTCTTGTTACATTTGCAGAAGGAGCGTCTCACTGGGCCCCATCAGAAGCTTCACCCACTTTGTTATGGGCCTTACACTATCACCAAGGCTATGGTTAGCAATTATTTTGAGCTCAACACTCCAACCTTCCTTGGTCTGTATCCAATATTCAATGTGGACCTCCTTCGACCATATTTTACACCATTATTGGACACCTCTAAGATCGTTGAACAACTGACACCAATAAAGATCAACCCTGACTGCATGGAGCAGGCATCCACTGATTAGATAATGGACACATAGGTCAAGGGCACTCACCAACAATGGATCCAACTTTATTAGGTTGTCAAGGCAGGGCAACTCCTACACCAAGGAAAGTGGCTGACCCGGGGCCAAATCCANTTATTTTTCTTCGTGCATGTCCCCGATAAGGTATGGGTACAAGAAGTTGGAACTTGAACCAATCGAGCCATTATTAGATCGACCGCGCCTAGCCCGATAACAACCCATGGGAGACGAAAAGAAAGAGGATGGAGCATGAGATCCTATTAAAATGTTGCTCGAGGAATCCCTCGCTCAACAAAGGAACAAAATGATGGACAACTTCGCACAGATCCTTCGACGGTTGCCATGGGAGAGGCATATTCATCAAGCAGCCATGCAACCCCCTTCAAGGTACAGGTAAATTTTGATATTCCATTATTTGAAACACTGATAGATGCGGATGTTGTAGCTAAATGGTTGAATCTGCTCGAAGGATATTTTTTGGTCCACAATTTTTACAATAGGGAAAATATCACTTTTGCGCTCCTCAAGGTCGTTCCCCGTGTTAAAGACTAGTGGGATACTTACTCTGAGCAAAGGGTTGTGGAGGAATCTGCAATTTTTGTGGTGGACCCTACATGGGATTCCTTTCGAGACGCCATTAAAAAATAATACTACCCCGTTGGAAGCTACGAGGACCAGTACACCAGATGGACCACTCTACGTCAAGAAAGGGACCAAACAGTACCATAATTCACCAATAATTACCATACCCTATGAACCAAATCGGGTATCAAATATTCTGAGTGACATCTAGTGCTCAAATACTGCGACTTTTTGCATAGATACATTTAAACATAAATGGTGTCCCTGGACATCGCCTCATTGGGCAAGACTTATACATACGTTATCATGATCGAAAATTTAAGCAGAAACAACGAGAGTTTGGATCTGCAAACCCCTCACAGTCAAAGCAGGGAAAAATTAACCCCAACCCACACATCAAAGGACCAAATCGAGATGGTCACCCTTAGGAAAATCTATCCAAGATGTAACACAAGAAGGGAAATGAGAAGACGAACAAGGACACGGGAAAATGGTGTGAGTACCATAAATGTCCTTGGCACAACACTGACGAATGTTGCTCCAAGAAGTCCCTCGTGGTTGAGCTGAAGGCTTCTGAGTCAGTGTTCGATTCTGATTTCGAGTCAAATCCTAAAGGAGGAAAGTGGATTATCGATGCTGAACCCAGTGCCATGGTCGCTACCACCAAAGTTTGGCCAAGCGAACTAGAAGAACCATAGGAAGGGAAACGCCTCTTTCACTTGCAGATGTGGGTCAAGGGGGCTCCGATTCATTTCATTGTCGACAGAGGTAGTTAGAATAACCTGATTTCAACAGAGGTCATCATGTAGCTGAACTTGCCAATGACATCACACCCGTAGCCCTACACCATTAGATGGATTTGTCAAGGAAGAGATCTTCGTGTTAGCCAACAATGTCGTCTTCCCTATGACATCAAGCCTTTCAAAGATGAGTTACTGTGTGATATTTCTCCCCTTGAAGTTTGTGATTTTCTTTTAGGACAACCATATTTGTGGAAGCGTCATGCTGTGTATGAGTCTAGACCCTGCAGTGTTATTATTACTTTGGGTATAAAATTGTATAGGATCCCAGAGGTGGCATTGCCTAATTCTATTTCTTTAATCTCTTCTAAGAAATGCAGTAAGTTCATTTCACAGACCAGGAAGTTCGTATTCTTTGTGATCCGTGCTCACAGTAAGCTGAAGTTCATCGCCACATCTGTGGCCTCTACACAATGCCTCTCTTTGCATCAGAAGCAAGTGGATGAGATCATGGAAGAATACAGAGACATATTCGCCTCACCTACAGGGGTATCGACACACTGCCAAGTCAAGCATCCAATTGATCTGACCCTCGATGCACCTCTACCTAATGGACCAGTCTATCAATGCTCACTGATGGAGAGTGAAAAAATCAGGCGTCAGATCCAAGATATTATTCAAAAGGGGCACATCAAACCCAACGCCTGCCCTTGTGGAATCCCGATTGTACTGGTGCAAAAGAAGGACGAGACTTGGTGACTCTGCATTGATTACAAAAACATAACAAAAGCACAGTCAAGAACTGCTACCCCATTTTGAGGATTGATGACCTTCTTGACCAACTCAAGGGGGAAAATTTATTCAACAATATTGACCTGAAGTCTGGCTACCACCAAGTTCCCATCGAAACAACTGATGTCTGGAAGACAACCTTCAAGTCTAAAGAAGGTCTCTACGAATGGCTAGTCATGCCCTTTGGCTTAACAAATGCACCAACCACTTTCATGAGGTTGATGGACAATGTATTGAGGCCATTCACCAAATCCTTTTTGGTCTTACATTTGGATGACATCCTCATATTCAACAAAATGTGGGAGGAGCACATGTGACATATTCAACAGGTTTTGAGCACTTTGCGACAACACAAGCTTTATTTCAACTTGGAAAAATTCTCTTTTGACATGAACAAGGTCTAATACTTGGGATACATTGTTGATGAACATGGGGTACATGTTGATCTAGCTAAGATCCAATTCATTCATTACTGGCCAACCTTGACCACACTGACCGAGATTTGGAGCTTCTTGGGACGAGCCAATTTCTACTGACGGTTCATGTTGGGATTCTCCCATATTTCCTGGGCCCTCATCCAGGTGAACAAGGGTGGTGGTAGGGCCAAGTTCGTGTGGGGGAAGGAGAAGAAACGAGCATTCGATGATCTGAAACATTGTTTGTGATCATCTCCAATACTCTCCTTTCTTGATCTGCAACAACCATTTGAGATTGAGACTAATGCATCTGACTATGCTGTGGGCTCAGTTCTCACTCAACACGAGCATCCAGTGGAATACCATAGTGAGACACTCTCCGATACTATCCATAAATACCCCACCTATGACAAGGAAATGTATTCCATTGTACAAGCCTGTCGTCAATGGAAACATTACATTTTGGGGAAAGAGATGATCATACACATTGATCACAAGCCTCTGCAGTTCATATAGACATAGGGGAAATAGCAGAATGACCGCCATTAGAAGTGGTCCACCTACCTGCAATAGTTCTATATCAACATCAAGTATAAGACATGTATCTCCAATCATGTTTCTGACTTCCTTAGTCGGCCTCCTGTGGCTTCACTCACCACTGTGCACTATTCCTTTGGACATGAAACATCAGAGTGACCCCAAATTTACCAACACGATCCAAACTTTGCCACCACATATAAGCTCTTGGGTACATGCGCCACTGTCACTGATTTTCACATTCAAGAAATACTCTTATGCCACCTAGGCCATCTCTATGTTCCTACAAGAGAGCGTGCAAATATTATTTGGGAAACCCACTACATTTGGGTGGCATGACATTTCGACGTAGAGAAAATTGTGGCCATTCTTCAAAAACATTTTCATTGGCCAAAAATTTGACAGGATGTCAGGAAGTAAATCAGATCTTGCATTGCCTATGCCCTTTCCAAGCCAACCACCAAGAAGCAAGGCTTATACACCCCTCTTCATATTTCCAAGAAGCCGTGGGAATCCATATCCATGGATTACATGCCTATTTTTCCATCCACCAAGAACATAAATTATTGCATGTTTGTGGTCATTGATCGGTTTTCGAAGATGGCCATCCTCACAGCCTGTAGGAAGAATGTCACAACGACAGATACTGCCAAGATATTCTTTGAATGACTTTGGGTCCAGTTTGGGATACCACAGACCATCATCCCCGACCAAGACAACATGTTCCTCAACACCTTTTGGTCGAGTCTCTGGTCTCTGCAGGACATCAAGCTCACAAAATCCATTGTTTTCCACCACAAAATCGATGGCCAAACCGAGGTCGTCAATCAGATGACTATGCACATCCCGCGCATGTACAATTATAAGCATCCACGAACATGGGACGAGAGTCTCCCCTATGTCCAACACAGTTACAAAAGGGCTCTACAAATTTCCACTAGCCATAGCCCATTTCAGGTGGGTCTGGGATTCCAACCCTTGGGACCCATTGATGTTGCACTTCCTCTTGCCACCACACAAACAAACTCTTCCCCTGATCAATCTGCGATCAATAAAGCCACCATATTCATTGAGCAGATTCAACACATATGCCAACAGGTCTAGGATATTTTTCATAAATCCAATGCTAAGTACGAGCAATGCCATTATCAACATAGGGTACCACACCAGTTTCAGGTTGGCGACAAAGTCTTGTTACATTTGCAGAAGGAGCGTCTCACTGGGCCCCATCAGAAGCTTCACCCACTTTGTTATGGGCCTTACACTATCACCAAGGCTATGGTTAGCAATTATTTTGAGCTCAACACTCCAACCTTCCTTGGTCTGTATCCAATATTCAATGTGGACCTCCTTCGACCATATTTTACACCATTATTGGACACCTCTAAGATCGTTGAACAACTGACACCAATAAAGATCAACCCTGACTGCATGGAGCAGGCATCCACTGATTAGATAATGGACACATAGGTCAAGGGCACTCACCAACAATGGATCCAACTTTATTAGGTTGTCAAGGCAGGGCAACTCCTACACCAAGGAAAGTGGCTGACCCGGGGCCAAATCCAACAAAAGTTTCCTCACTTGATGGGGGAAATCAATGGAATGGAGACTATTTCTTCCTAAGGGGGGAGGATTGATCCAGGTGGATATTGGTGGCCATCCACCTATTCCAACTAGCTCCTCGTGTCTGTTTTTGATTCAACACGTCTTTTTGTACTGCTTTATAATTGTGAGTTCTACACTTCTGGTGATGTCTGAAGCCTCACACATTCTCCAGGTGGATATGAGTGACCTCTCTCCTAATCCAACTGACTTATTTTATATGTTTTCATGTCAGTACATCTTGTTGTACTTCCAGGGTTGTTTTGGGGCCCTAAACATTGTTTTTTTGACTCGCCACAGTCAAACTATAGACAAAGTCTAATTCTGAGAGAGAAATGTGTAGTTCTATGAAATACCTTTCCAACAGACTATCACGCACCTAAAACAGAGGTTGTATGCAAAATTTATGACCCTAGGAAGTTGAGGTACCAAATTACACCAACTTACCCATAGGGCCCACATGACTTTTCACGTTTCACCTTCTAGGGTTAGGTTTTTGGATGTCTAGGGTTTTGGCATTCATGAGTAATATGAAAAGGGCATATGGAGCCTCAGTGTAATCCTTTCTGCTCAAATGGATGCGTGTAACAACCATATATCTTCTCAGAGATAGCTACCACCATTCAAGAAAGTTCCGGTTCTGCAGTTTTACAGTTTCAACCTATTTCATTATTTAATAAAATCCAAACCGAGAAGCATAACGAAGTTCTGTCAATTGCCAAATTTTTTTTTGGCCAAGAACCACGTGACTACACTATCCAAAAATACCCGTCATAGTGTTCTTGAAAATCGACCTCCTCTTCAGAAATTGCACTATGCCTCATTGACCAAAACCCTAGTGTCAAAGATACTCCAACAAACTATTTTTCTGTCGACAAAATGATAGCGTAGGGGCCCTGATAGCTGAAACCCGATGCTCTGGATCCAATGCAACTAATGGTTCATGCATCTGATTCTTGGTTTGAGTTTTATCATGAGTTGCAACTCGTCTCCTCAAACCATTCAGGGACATGTGGCCAACTTGGTCCGAGGGTATAAAATCCAAATCGAGCAGCATAAAAAAGTTTCATAAGCTCCCACAAGCATGTTGTTCCAAGGCCCACATGACTACACTAGCAAAAAATACCTGAAACAATGTTCTCGAAAATCAACCTCTTCAGAAATTGCATTATTCCTCATTGACCAAAACCCTAGTGGTGTAGATACTCCAACAAATGGTTTTTCTGTCAATGAAATGATAGAGGAGGGGCTCTTCTAGCTGAAAACCGATGCTACAGATCCAATGCAACTGACGGTTCGTGCATTTGAGTCCTGATTTGAGTTTTATCATGAGTTGTAACTCGCCTCCTTAAGCCATTTAGGGATATGTGGCCAATTTGGTCTTGGGGAATAAAATCCAAATCAAGCAGCATAACAGAGTTATGTCAGCTCCTGCAAGTTTGTTTGGAAAAGACCCACGTGACTACACTAGCCAAAAAAACCTGACACAGTTTTCTTGAAAATCAACCTCCTCTTCAGAAATTGCACTATGTCTCATTGACCAAAACCCTAGTGTCGGATATACTCCAAAAAATGGTTTTTCGGTCGACGGAATGGTAGCGTAGGGGCCCCACTAGATGAAAATCGATGCTCCATATAGAATGCAACTGATGGTTTGTGCATCTGAGTCCCAGTTCAAGTTTTATTGCGAGTTGAAACTTGCCTCCTCAAGCCATTTAGGGACATGTTGCCAATTTGGTCTGAAGATAAACAACAAATACATTTGATCCAAGAAATTTCGTATGGAATTCACAATCCCTAAATATCATAATGGGGTCCAAATATCAAGCCTATGGACACCTGTCCACTCTGACTACTTGAAGAAAATTTCTATGAAAGCAACATGAGAGACTTCAAAGTTCACACATTTCAAGAGCATAATGATAGCTAGAAGACTCAAGTTTAGGGGTTTCTTGCTTTCCAACTTGGAATCAAAAGAAAGAAGGTAAGACCTCCAGCTAATGGAAGGTAAGAAAATACCTCAGAAGAAAAAGGTAAGAGAAGGTAATACCTATCTATAGAAAGGAAGGTAAGAGGAGGTAAGATTCAACCAAGGTTAAGTGATAGAAAATCCTTCGGCCAAAAGAATATAAGAGTAAGTAAAACTTCTATAGAGATAAGATGAAGTAAGAGCTAGAGTACAACCCTCCATATTATTCATCTTACTCTTGTTCTAATTTTGAAAGTTGTCAAGCTAACTTTGCAAAGAAGATGATTTTTAATCTAGGGTGTTTTCTTAGTGAAG
>JZKD02S0371920.1:0-18631 GCA_000966675.3 Picea glauca | reverse complement strand
CATAAGCTGAAACACAGTGCTGAGTATATGCTGAAACACTGCTGTAATAGATGCTGAAACACTGCTGTAGTAGATGCTGAACCACGGCTGTAGCAGATGCTGAAACACGGCTGTAGCATATGCTGAAACAGTGCTGAAACTGAGTTTGGCATTTAAATTTGACTGAAAAATCAGCGAGACTGAAACTGGGTGGGATTTTGAAAAATTAACAATAACAATTTGACATACAAAAGTAGAAAGATGTGCAAAAGTAGGAAGAACAACAATCAAGAAGACAAAAGCAGCATGCAGGTGCAAAATCAGGAAAAGAATGCCCAAACAAAGAGTCAGCATGAGTTGTAATGAGTTAGAATGAGTTTTAATTGATTTTTGGGAATAAGCAAGTAGGGTTTTGAACCCTAGATTCCATGTATAAATATGTAATGGGTCGGGGTAGAATAAGGATTATCATGAGAGAGAGAGAGAGAGAGAGAGAGAGTAGACTAAGAATGAGAGAGACTCTAGGTCTAATTGTTTAGGGAAGAGTTGTAGAGAGAGGCTTGCACTGTAGAGGAGATAAGAAAGATGGAGAGAAAGATATCATGATATATCTATTGTAAGCATAGTGTGCAAGCCTCAAATGATTACATAAAGCATAATTAAGAAGCCAACCATTGTGGATATAGACCAAAGTTGGGTGAACCACATTAATTATTTTGTCTTCTTGTCTTTTTATGTGATTGATCATGGATCTTCTCTTTATGCATGTTAGACTAGATCTGTTTATTATGTGATCATTGCGTAGTAGTTATGAATGTTACAGTAAATGGTTTATGTTTCAATATGCAGTATAATGATACTATATAATTGAATTCACTAAGTAATCAAGGAAGAACAATCAAAGGATAATGCACACAGAATAGATAAGTAAGAATGAATAAGATAATCGTGTCCCATCCCCTCACTACTACAGAAAATTGGTTCATGTAGCCCCAATAGATGCCTCAGGTGAGACTTCACTTGCATGCAGGTGATGCTGAAAGGGCCGGTATCTAAAGGGTTTCGTTGGTTAGATAAATTGAACCTAGGGTCTTATGACTGCACACCAAGAAAAAAAACTATTTCATAAAACAATTAAACAAAGCTTTTCCTTACACTTATATTCTATAGTCTAATAAATTTACCACTCAAAATTTGAAATGCAACATGAATTTCTCAAGAAAGAGACCGTGGTGTATTTAAAGGAGTTGATATAGGTTCCATTAATAACAGAAGATGTTGCACTGACAGTTTTGGATCGCTATCTTACAAAACTCTCCCTTGCTCAAGTTTATTCTCATCTTGTAAATTTCCAGATTTTGATGATTGTTTTGTTTCTTCAAGCAATGAATGGACAAATTTTATAGGAGCAACATCAAACTCCTCTTGAGAAGGCTTCTAATTCTACATCTCGTTCAATAGTAAGAATTTCCGACATCATCTTGAAGATCCTCAGAAGAGAACAAATGGTTTGAAGCTTGTCACTAGACAACTTGCTATATGCTTTAATTTGCCATTACTTTTGTAGAAGCACAAAATCATATGTTTTGATCGAAGAAAAACCTTTTCTGCAAAAATATATGGCTATGGATGCAACCATTCATACAAGCCTATATCGATGTCATCCGATCTGGGTAGCCTACATTGGAAAGAAATATTTTTGGGGCCATCTTACAAGAACACAGGTACACATAATACAATTCTCTGAAGTAGCTTGAAGATTTCTAGTAAAATCAGAAATGAAGGGACTTCTAAAATGATGAATCTGCAATAGCTCATAGGATAGAACCTATGACACTGCAGTTACAATTAAGCAATTTGAGATTGGGAGTTGGACTTACAAGGAAATTGATTCAAAACATTGATCGTCCAATATGCAAACAAGAAATGACTGGTAGGTTTTCAATATCTATTTAATTAAATGGAAAAATCTCAAGCAATTGAATTAAGTTCGTTGGATCTAAAACTACCACAAACTTCCAATCAAACATTATAAAAGAAGTAGCAGATAAACAACTTAGGAAAGGAAAAACTTGGACAGAGCTATGCTAGCTTGTGAGTTTTTCTTTTTTTATTTATCATTCATTCTCTATTCTTCCATTCTTCCAGGGAGGATTTGATGAAGGTGTTGGCAGCAGGGAACGTCTTGCAGCAAGTTTGGGTTGTGGTATCAAGGTATTTGTTTATTTTTTTTATTCTAGTGTGTTCTAAGTTTGATTTTCAGTACTAATCAATTTGCGTGCCTTGAGTTTCACTAGCATTGTTTTGTTAAAAATTCAACTTGATTTTTTTGCCTTACTTTTTAGCATGGTTGTTCACTATATGATGTAATATGTCAACTTGGATAGTTAAAGACAAGAAAGTTGGTCCAAATCTAGACACAAGCTTAAAGTTTTGGCTTCATAAATCCAAGGAAATGTATGGAGATTTCATTTTAAAATAAGAATTAAACTCTTTTGGCTCTAAAGTACTTTCTTTTACTGTTCTAAGTTCCATTTCTCTTATTTTTCTTTTAATTCAATGTTTTAAAATATTAAAAATACAAATCACTAGAAATTTTTACTTTGTCATTTTTATGTATATTATCTTTTATTTATTTTCTTTTTATTAGTTTAATTTTCTTTAAACTAATCATTTACTAACAATTATATTTTATACAAAAAAAAAAATACTTCCTCAATTATTTAATGATAATATATTTTAAAAGGAAATAAAAGTTTCATTACAAATAATGGTTAATGCTTAGAATCAAGATGCTCTAACATTAGTGTTGAGAAATTTTTAGTCCCTCAGCATCAACAATGTCCAACACTTATCTTTGGTGTAATCATTGATATTGCAATGGTTGTAGTGTAGTGGTTGTTTGGATCCTTACACTGATGTGTAGTGGCTTCCATCTTCTTGTCTTTCTCTTTACACTTCTTCTTCCCCACCTTATAAGCTTCCTAGTGATGTTTCTATTTAAAACCACTTGGTTGTCCTTCCTTATGGCATGTGTTCTCTAGATATTGTGCTTACACACATGCCTCATCAATGGTACTTGGTTTGAGTAGAATCACCTTGTTTTGAAAATGACTATGTAGACCCCCCGTATACTTGAGAAGTATGCATGGCTTCTTAGGAGAGATACCCAACATGATCACAATCTTCCTATATTCAATGGTGTACTCTTGTACACTTTAACATTTCCTTTTCCTTAAGCGGTGCCAATAGATTTATTAGTCCTCTACATACCCAATAGGGTATAACTAAGACTTGATGAGGGTTTTAAAATCCTCCCACATAGTTACTAGTGGATCACCCTCCAAACTATGTTTCTCTACGTGTCTTTACTACGATATTGATGCATGGACCTCTAGTTTTGGTCAGGCAAATGAAATTGTTTTCTCTTCATCTATATTATGGATACTGAAATACACTTCTAATTGTTGCAACCATTGATTCAAATTAACAACATTTATCTCACATTGATAGGGTTTGATATTGTTGGAATATTCACCAATATTGAGAGGGGGGGTGATTCAGTATTGAACACTTTTTACCATTTTTAATTACACCATGTAAATATTAACTTATAAATAATTCAATTAAACCATGATTGCATTTCACATATCATAAACATGTAACCATAAATAGAACCATTCAACAATGCATCACATCATACATAGTGCACAAGAGATTTTTACGAGGAAACCCAAATGAGAGAAAACCACAGAATGATTTTCTTATATCATGTCAAGAATTGCATTCATAGGAAGCACTAACTTTTAAGGTTCTCTAGCACCAATTGGAAGGAGGCTTCAACCCCCTGTTTATAGGCTCTAACCTAAAGGAAGCTACAACTCCCTGAATTCTCTAGCTCCAACTAGAAGGAGGCTCCAACCACATGATTTATAGGCTCCAACCTAAAGGAAGCTCCAACTGCTTGTATTCTCTAGCTCCAACTGGAAGGAGGATCCAACCCTGTAATTTACAAGCTCTAACCTGAAGTAAGCTCCAACTCCATGTATTCTCCATATCCAACCAGAAGGAGGCTACGACCCCCTTTCCTTCCCCCTTCCTTCCTTGCTAAAATATAAGTGTAGACTCAACCTGTCACTGAAACTGTCATTGATGATCAACATGTCACTGTCACTGTCTCTGGCATTGTCACAGTCACTGATAATCAACATGTCATTGTCATTGTCTCTATCATTGTCACAATCACTGTCTTTGTCACCGATACTAATATCTCATCATCAACATCATCATCAACAAGACCAAATCCTAATTTCACCAAGATATGCATCCACCTGTGTGCCAAGATATATGTGCCATGAAATCTATAAACAATGTGCCATAACATCCATCAACCATGTACCAAAAATATGCCTCAAACATGTGTCATAATATCCACCAACCATGTACCAAAGACATGCCTGAAACATGTCTCATAATATCCATCAACCATGTACAAAAATATTTACCTCGAACATACACTATATCATCCAAGATGTGCCTTAAGCATGTATCAAAACATCGGTTGGACATACATTTTGGATACAATTTTTCAGGAAAATCCTAAGTATGAAAGAAATACGCAGCAACCGAAGAAAGAAGAGAAGGAATAAGCAGAGTGTGCAATAACGGTGCATTCATGATTGAAGTGCGCAATAAAAACATACTTAGTGAAGAATAAAGCAAGATAATAAAGAAAGAGAAGAAAGTGGGTGAAAAGGAACGATAATAGTTCGACATACAAAAGCAGAAAGACGTGCAAAAGTAGGAAGAACAACAATCAAGAAGACAAAAGCAGCATGCAGACGGAAAATCAGGAAAAGGACGCCCAAACAAAGAGTCAGCATGAGTTGTAATGAGTTAGAATGAGTTTTGATTCATTTTTGGGAATAAGCAAGTAGGGTTTTGAGCCCTAGATTCCATGTATAAATATGTAATGGGTTGGGTAGAATAAGGATTCTTGCACGCGTGAGAGAGAGAGAGTAGACTAAGAATGAGAGAGACTCTAGGTGTAATTGTTTAGGGAGGAGTTGTAGAGAGAGTCTTGCACTGTGGAGCGGACAAGAAAGATGGAGAGAAAGATATCATGATATATCTATTGTAAGCATAGTGTGCAAGCCTCGAATGATTACATAAAGCATAATTAAGAAGCCAACCATTGTGGATATAGACCAAAGTTGGGTGAACCACGTTAATTATTTTTTCTGCTTGTATTTTTATGTGACTGATCATGGATCTTCTCTTTATGCATGTTAGACTAGATCTTTTTATTATGTGATCATTATGCAGTAGTTATGAATGTTACAGTAAATGGTTTATGTTGCAATATGCAGTATAATGGTACTATATAATTGAATTCACTAAGTAATCAAGGAAGAACAATCAAAGGATAATGCACAGAGAATAGCTAAGTAAGAATGAATAAGATGATCATGTCCCATCCCCTCACTACTACATAAATTTGGTTCATGCAGCCCCAATAGATGCCTCAGGTGAGACTTCACTTGCATGCAGGTGATGCTGAAAGGGCCGGTATTTAAAGGGTTTTTTTGGTTAGATAAATTGAACCTAGGGTATTATGACTCCACACCAACAAATGGTTTTGTTGTCAGGACTCATAATCTATGATTAAGGGGATGTTTTGGAGATCAACTAAGAAAGAGATCTCAACATGCCTAGAAGGGAAATAATGATAATTTGCTCAAAAGAAGAATAGAAACCCTCATATGAGCGATGATAAATGGATGCAAAGGTATTGACAAAAGTATTTATTTGTATTTATTTGTACATACAAAAATATTTATTTGTATTTATTTTTATTTACAAAAGTATTTATTTGTACATACAAAAGTATTTATTTGTATATTTGTATTTATTTTTATTTACAAAAGTATTTATTTGTATATAAATCCCTAGCATGAAATTGTATTTACAAAAGTATTTATTTGTATTGACCATGTTGTGAAGAAAATTTGAGAAATGGGTAACCAGGCTTAGAAGATATCAAATTTGGTTCAACTATTATTAACAATTTGTTTAAATGTCATGCCCTTATACCATAGAGTTAATTATGTAAAGCTACTTATTTATTTCCTTTTTACTACAATTGCAAGAATCGAATAAAGAGTATAACCTTATCGAGGACAAGCTAGAGTATATTCATTAAATTTTGAATCTTAATCTCTTGTTTGATTAGTATTTTCTTAATCTCTTGGAAAAATTTGATAGTTTGATCTTGTGTATTCTCTATTTTGGTTTGACTAGTTTTGGTATGCAAAAAAGGTAGATTTGAATTTAAAAAAAATGGTAGAGAAGTGAATCCAAGGACTCTATTTCCTGCAAAACAATCTCTGTTAAAATCCCCATCAAGATGCCATTGATGATCCAAGGACACAAAAGTAATAGATGGAGAGGGTCTCTTAATCTTCCTTCTAGAGCTCTAAAATTTTGTTGCTAGCAAGGAAAGAATAAAGTCACATCTATAGAAATGTTATTGTAACATCCCCATTTTCAAACCCCAGACTAGTGATGAGTATTGTACATGTAGTATATGGTCGAGATACAAGCGATGTAATATGTAAATGATGTAAGTTGAATATAATGAATAAAATGTATTGTCAGTTGCAGATGGGCACATATGGATATTTTGGGGCTAAGTTTCCACAAGAGAGGGAAGGGGTCCAAGGGGGGGGAGATTTTACCCATGTTTATTAAATTCAAACCCATTTCTTTCTAAATTATCCTCACCTTGAACCTTTTATTTTCTGATTGAGTGTTCTTGATCCAGATTATTTTCGACATGAAATGAGAGTGGAGATATAATAAATAAATGTAAAGATATATATCAGATATTCAATAATATAGCATAAATATATCATAGATGCAACCATAAACATAGAGATATAGTAATACACAATTTCTATTAATGAGCAAAATGTACAAAACATAGAAATACTAAGTTAAAGACTCGCTAGAATGCTGACAGCTTATATTTGAGAAGAGATGTGATGGCTAATCACATTCACAATAAGATGATTACAACGAGGCTCTAAAGGTATTTTTAACATAAAGAAAATACAAAACCCTAACCCCGAAACATGAAAAGCCAACAATTTTGTGGACCTCGTTTTGGGTAGTTTGGTGTATCAAATTCTCGGGGGCGTAACTTTGGCATACAATCTTCGTTTGGGGCACACGATAGCTTGTTGGAAATTTATCCTCGAGGAGATTCATTTTGGGGGCTCAAGAAGATCGTTTGGCTATGATTGAGGTGCTCGATCCCGAAAAAAGTTTATTTAGGCCCTCAAAATGGCCCTAGAAGTTTAGGAACTGAAAAACTGCTAAAAATAGTAAGTTGCTAGAATATTATTTTGAGCCAGTTGGAATAGGTGGGTGGCCACCGATATCCACCTGGATCAATCATCCCTCCTTAGGAATAAATGGTATCCATTCTGTTGAGTGTTCGAGGGAGAGAGAAAAGCATTTGGTGAATCTACATCTTGATGAGTTGCTTGCCTTGCTGGAGAAGTTGCGTTGCTTAGCTTGTTGAAGGTTGTCACAAACCTGTGGCTGGAAGGGTTGAAAATTTTTAACCATTATGGCTACATAAGATGACTATGTGCAGAAGGAATCTTTGCGCTTTTTTGCAATCTTGTTGACTTGCTTCTATTGGATAGAAGGTGCTTGGACTGAGGCTGTAGTGGTTGTAGTGAAATTGTGTTCACCTTTTGAACAGATTGTGAAGAAGTTGAATTTTGTAGTATGAGATACTACCTTGTGACATTATTTAGGTGGGACAGTAGTCAGAACTACCTCTAGTATCTTGTAGAGATGACCCCCCAGAGTAACAATGACACTACAAGGTTGAGACTCATAAATAACATGGCACTTCCACATATATGGCTAGCCCAAAAGAACATCACAGACATCCAACGAGGAAACATCACATAATACCTCATCCTTGAAGGGTTGGATGTCATATGACAATCAACACTGTCGGATGACACAGAGGTCTCATCCCTAGCGAAGCCACCTGATGTTGTATGGTTGTGGGTGTGGTGTTTTTGACAATCCTAGTTGTTTGACAACCTTTGATGAGATGAGGTTATTATGGCTTCCGCTATCAAAAATAAAATGCAGTAGGGTCCCCTTCACCCACATTTGTGAATGAAAAATGTGTTCCCCCTATTCAATATCTCTTGGTTCTTCAGGTTGAATTGTTGCAGTCATGACAATAGTAGTGGGGTATGCGTCGATGATCTGTCTTCTACTGGTATTTTCTGAATTAGATTCTGAACCAGGGTTTGGCTCCTTGTCTTTAATCTCGACCACCAATGACTATTTTGAGAGACATTCATCAGTGTTCTACCAGGGGATTTTATGGAAAACACACCATTTTCCAGTGTCCTTCTTCACCTTTCTATTACCCTTCTTTTCTTATGGCTTGGACTGGTTGTCAAAAGGTTGTTTGTTAGGGTCGTCTTTATCATGCTTTGGTTGTTTCATATTTGTAGACCCGAACTCCTGTTTGTTCTAGTGATTAAATTTATGCTCGATTTTGACAACGTATCGATAAGCAGCTCCCACAGATGAGATGTCCAAAAAATCCATTTTTGTTTGTATGTACCTATGTAGAGCCCCATGATATTTCATAACCAAATGTCACTTAGAATATTTGATACCTAGCTTGGTGCGCAAGGTATGGAAGGTATTGGTGAACTTTGACACTGCTTGTCCCCTCTCTTGACGCAGCGTGGTCCATCTCATGTACTAGTCTTCATAGTTACCCATAGGGTAATATTGTTCCTTGACCGCATCCATAAAAAAAAATCCCAAGTGGGTTTGGCCCCATATATTCCAGAATCCTCTGTGGAACTTTTCTCCCAGTAATTTTCTCACCAATGTTTGAAATGGGGGAGAGCCTTAAGGAGTGCGAAGGTGATCTTTTCCCTGTCGAAAAAATTGTGAATAGAGAAATAACCTTCTAGCAGATTTAACTATTTTTCTAGGGAATCTGCATCTATATGTCTTTCAAATATGGGAATATCAAAATTAACTTGTACCTTGAAAGATGATGTGCCTCCAAAGTGGTCGCTTGATGAAGATGCGTTGATTTTTATCGACAAGCATTAAGGATGTGGGAAAAATTCTTCATCATTTCGTTCCTCTGTTGTGTGACAACTTGCTCAAGCAACGTATTAATAGAACCGACTACTCTGTAGTTTTTATTTTCTTCCACCATGGAGGGTTTCTAAAGAGACGTGCAACCCAACTTGTTATAATCAGACCTCGTTGGGGACATGCACTGAAAAAAAAATGATCAAGAGCATATTTCTCTAATACCATTGATTTGGATTATTTTCAGCACGAAATGAGAGTAGAGATATAATAAATAAATATACATAGATATCTCAGATATTCAATAATATAAAAAATATATATCAGATATGCAACCATAAACACAAAGATACAGTAATAGACAATTTCTATTAATGAGTGAAATGTACAAAACTGTAGAAATACAGAGTGAAAGACTTGCTAGAATGGTGGAAACTTATCTTTGAGAAGAGATGTGATGGCTACTCACATTGGAAAGAAGATGATTACAATGAAGATATAAAATAATTTTTAACATAATGAAAATCCAAAACCCTAACCCCGGAAGATGAAAAACCAACAATTTTGTGGACCCCATTTTGGGTAGTTTGGTGTATCAATTTCCTGAGGGCGTAACTTTGGCATACGATCTTTGTTTGGGGTGCACGATAGCTCATTGGAAAGGTATCGTCGAGGAGATTCATTTTGGGGGCCCAATAAAATCTTTTGGCTATTATTGAGGTGCTCAATCTTAAAAAAACTTCATTTAGGCCCTCAAAATGGCCTCGAAAGTTTGGGAACTGAAAAACTGCTAAAAATAGTAAGTTGTCAAAAGACTGTTTTTAACCAGTTGGAATAGGCAGGTTGCCACTGATATCCACCTGAATTAGTTCTAGAGTCCAATCATTGTTTTCATGTAAGAGGGTGGGTGTGAGAGTCACATCCCATAGTTATTGAGAACATGGGGGTTGAGTACAATTAGCTCGGGGAGGAGTGCAAGTCAAGCAAGTTGTAATGTCCCTTTCCAAATAGGAGCTCCAGAGAGGAGGCTTAATGGTCTAAACCACCCCATTAGACTATAGACATGGCCAAAGAGGGGTAAACAGGGTTACTAGAGGTCACTCTAGTCAAAGGTCTTATATTCGAAAAGTGGCATTGAGCTAAAAAGGGTTAAAAGCACTTTTAAGTCATTATGAGCTAAAAATAGAAGTCAACAGTGAATTAGGGTTTTAGCAGTGATTTAGGGTTTTGGAAGTCAACAATGAATTAGGGTTTCAGCATGATTTAGGGTTTTTGAAATCTATAAAGGAAGGGTCAACGATCTGATTCATTATTATGCAGATTATGACATGTCATTGAGGAGAAGAGGTGGATCTTAGGAGAGATAGTTCAGTGGATTCTAGGAGGAAGACACCAATTGAATGATTTTGGTGTTGAGAGACACACCCTAGTCACCAGGAAGATCATTCAGCTTTTCCATCATTCTTCAACAAAAATTACACATTGTTCAACAGTAAGGGCGCATTCATCTAGAGTGAGGGCATAGCTTCTAAGAGGGTTTTTAGTTGACTTATCCCATCCATGGAGAATTATGAGATTTCCCTCCGACCCATTTGAGAGGAGGGAAAGGCACATATTTTTCCTGTTTCCTCATCAAATTCCAATAGAGGAATCAACTGGGATGCATTTTCCAGACTTGGACGTGCGACACTTTTGGCAGGCACATTTGGGGTTCTAGAGCGAGCATTAGACCAGATTCAGGGAAACCCTTTCGACCCATTTCCCAGTAGACCAAGGCGGTCATTTTGAGACATATCTCATTCGATTCCTATGGTGGAATCACTAGGATGCATTTTTCCAGAAGAAGAGGGGCGCATTCCCCCAGGGGTATCCATCTGGGGTCCAGATTCATCAACAAAGGGGTCTGACAGATACTAGTACTGAGGACTAGAGCAGGGTGCATCATTTGGGACAGTTTCCAGGCCATTCCAAGAAGTATATCTCCCAGGGCGAACTTTCCAGACTTCCAGCAGTTACCGTTAGAGCTGCCATAGTCCCAGCGCATCCATTGATTCCCCAGTGCTCCCATATTCCGGGTATTATCTTTTAGTTGCTTATTTTTATTCCAGCTAAGATCATTTTTCTGTTGATCTAGTCGAGTATTGTCAGTTTATTCAGCTGCATTCAACCATTTTGAAATCCATATAGATATCATAATACAAACTTTGTAGTCCTTTGTCGCGTTTATTATTTGTATGATCATTTATATGTTGTAAACCTTTGATCCTACACACACATTAGTAGTGTTTCCTAGACTAGCCAAGTCAGGAACATTATAGTGGTATCAGAGCTTTAGTCCTGCCAGCCTATGACTAAAGACAACGAGTGAAGAAGAAGACCCAGAGGGTCATGGACACGTAGGTGACGAATATGTCACTTACAACAGGCATAAGGAAAGAAGGCATAGGCATGATTTTCCCCCTTTTCCTCCTAGCTCAGAGGAAGAGGAAGAGGCACATAGAGAAGTAGAGAGAAGGCAAGAGCATGAGGCTGAGCACGAGGTAGAGAGGATGCTAGGAGACAGATATGAGTGACCAGAGGGAAGTGGCAAGGCCCCTGTAGATCCAAAGATAGCTTTCATGCAGGTTATCAATGATAAGTTAGCTAGTCAATGGACCATGTCTCAATCCTTGGCACAAGTAGTTGATAGATTGGATAGAGTGGGCACCCCAGACACACAAGTCACGCATGCAGCACGGGGGAACTCAGGAGAAGGAAGTAGACCCCAAGCACCCTCTCGCACATACACCTCTGGGAGTAGGATTCCCAGACCCTTGTTTCCCAATTTCCAGAGGGCACCCTCGGTAGCAGCACCACCACCGATAGCACAGAGGCCACCCACTCATGTAGACAACATTGTAGAGTATAGGAGGGAGTACGCAGCATTGGGTCATGACTTCCATCAGGACATGACCTTAGTCGAGTACTATGGACTTAGAGTTAGGAACCGCCCCAGAGAGTCGTAGAGGGGAGGACCACAACAACAGCAGGGGCAGAACCTCGATTTCATCCAAAAAGTTGGGAAAATCACCATCCCTTCTTTTTAAGGATCATCCAAATACACCACCAGAGCTTGGGTACAGAAGCTAGACACGTATTACAAGCTCAACCAGATGACTGAGACAGAGGCCATCAGTTTCGCGACCTTACACTTGGAGGGTGAGGTACACGAGTGGTGGTATCATGGACTGGTGACATTGGGTCACAGTCACATCACCTCATATAGGGAGTTTACAGATAGGCTCATGGACAGGTTTGACAGGAAGGATCCTGAGATACACTTCAGGGATCTAGCCTAGTTGAGACAAACTGGCACAACAGAGGCGTTCATCACAAAGTTTCAGTGGGTAGCCATGGCAGTGATAGATATATCAGAGCTTGGGATGATCATGCTATTCACAGAAGGAGTCACAGAACATTTGAGAGGATGGGTGAAGGCATACAGGCCTCCCACTTTGTAGGATGCCATCCTTCACACTCGAGATCTGGCAAAATCAGTGCCAAAGACTAAAACTTTCTCCAAACCATTTGCCCCCAGAGGGATTGAGACAGGAAGCCATTCCAGAGAGAATGGAAGGGAAAGGATAAGTTGAATGATGAGACTAGGTGAGAGCTTACGAGAAAGAAGATTTTCTTTAGCTACAGAGATCCTTGGGTCCCAGGCCACAGGTGCATGGGAAAGGGAGAGATTCATTATATTGAGGTAGCAGCAGACAGCATGGGCAGTGAGGAGGAGGAGGAGCAGGACAATGGATCCACTAATTCAGAGGAGGAGTCGGCACTAAAAAAGGAGAAGCCTCCTTGTAGACCACCAACACCGGTAGGAGCCCATCCTCCAATAGTCCCACAATCGCCAGAGCAGGCTAACAGGAGGAAACCAATAAAAGGAGGAATCATAGCAACCCTTTCTAGTGTTCTCAGGTATGATACCCTCTGTATCAGAGGGACTATTTAGGGTCAATGGACAATCGCCCTGATAGATGGTGGGGCCACCCACAACTTCATCGATGCTTCACTAGTATCGAGACGTGCACTTCAGATAGAGGAGTTTGAGGGGTTTGATGTTGCGGTAGAAGATGGCCACACAGTGGAGTGTCTAGACAGAGTTCCAAACTTAGAGATGAAGTTAGGAAACTACACAGTGAGAGACAGATTTTATGTGGTTGACCTATCGGACACAAATGTGGTGTTAGGAGTTCAGTGGATGATTACCTTGGGAAAAATCACTACCAAATACCAAACCTTGTAAATGGGATTCAGAGATCAGGATGGGAAGAAGGTTGTTCTAAGAGGTATGTCGATAGGAGCACCCAGGACAGTTTCAACCAAGAGGATGGAGAGGATATTCAGACATGGGGAGGTAGCATATGCCATAGAATGCTTGATCACTACTCAGAAGGATTCAGAACGTTGACAACAATACCATACAGAGATTAAGAATTTATTGGGACGACATCAACATGTCTTTGAGGCAATTCCACCAGGGAGACCACCTAATAAGGGGTTTGAGCACACCATTGAGTTGGAGGAGGGGGCCAAGCCTATGATCACCCCCCCCATCGTCATCCTAGGAGGTTCAAGGATGAGATAGAGAAGGAAATCAAGGAATTGTTGGCGATGGGACACATCAGACCGAGTAGCAGCCCATTTCCTTCTTCAGTTGTCTTAGTTCTAAAGAAGGATGGCACCATGAGGATGTGCATTGATTACCAAGCCTTGAACAAGAAAACCATCAAGAATCGGTACCCTGTCCTACACATTGACAAGTTGATGGATGAACTGCATGGGACAGTTTTCTTCTCAAAAATTGATCTATGGTTTCGATATCATCATATCAACATCCGAGAGTAGGACATAGAGAAGATGACATTTAGATGTCATTTTGGACACTTCGAGTTCCTAGTTATGCCATTTGGGCTAACTAATGCACCTACTACATTCCAATCTTGCATGAGCCATATATTCATGGATCAGTTAAGGAAATCGGTCTTGGTTTTCTTCGACGGCATCTTGATCTATATCCGGTCATGGCAAGAGCATATGAGGCACCTAGATGAGGTATTGAGCATCATGGAGGCACAGTCATTATATGCCAAAGAGTCCAAGTGCGAGTTCGATATGACAACGCTGCTTTACTTAGGCCACATCATCAGTGCACAAGGGGTATAGGTGCACCAAGAGAAGATCAGGGTCATTCTGGATTGGCTGACACCCAGGAACGTGACAGAATTGAGGAGCTTCTTCAGGCTATGTAGCTATTATAGGCAGTTCATTCGGGTTTTTTCTCATCTTGGAGCACCGCTGACATATCTTAACAAGCATGGGGCCTTCATATGGACCGAGAAATCACAAGAACCCTTTGATCACATGAAGGAAGTCATGGGCACTTGTCCAGTGTTGGCACTACCAAACTTCACCTTGCCATTTGTACTAGAGTGTGATGCATCCGACAAAGGGATCGGTGCAATTTTGATACAGGGATGACACCCCATTGTATTCGAGAGTCGAAAGCTTAGTCAACCTGAGAGGTTGTACTCCATTTATGACAAGGAAATGTTGGCAATCATGCATGCCTTGACCAAGTTCAGACAATATTTGGTGTGCAACAAATTTGTGGTCAAGACTAATCACAACAGTTTGAAGTATTTCCTTGAGCAGAAGGACCTCAATGAGTGCCAACAGAAATGGGTGATGAAGGTATAGGAACTCGACTTCAACATAGAGTATGTCAAGGGGAAGAAGAACATTGTGACCGATGCATTATCAAGGAGACCTGCAACATGTTCTTTTATGGAGATTTCAACAGATTGGAAATCCCACTTGTTAGTAGAATATTCCAAGAACACGTTCGCTTGTGAGGTGATGGATGGGCAGATACAGGATGACCAGTATAGGTTCATTGATGATGTCATATTTTACAAGGATAGAGTCTACTTGGTGCCAGATTCAGGGCTCAAGAAGAAGATCCTCACCGTAGTTCATGATTCACCTCTAGCAGGCCATCATGGGTTTTTCAAAACCTATAGATAGATCAGAGAGAGGTTCTCATGGAAGGGCCTCAAACAAGACATTATGAGACACGTCGGTGAGTGTGTGACTTGCCAACAGAACAAGTCAGAGCATGCTCTTCCAGCAAGGCTACTTCAGCCACTCCCCATTCCAGAGAAGAAATGGGAGAGTATATCTATGGACTTCATCACAAGTCTACCCAAGGTCTAGGGTAAGGACTGTATCTATGTAGTGGTTGACAGATTGACCAAGTTTTCCCACTTCTATGCCATACTGACAGAGTACAATGCAGTTCAGGTAGCCGAGCTTTTCTTCAGGGAGGTCTTTAGACTTCATGGGTTGCCGAAGAACATCATCAATGACAGGGACAGTCGGTTCATAGGGACATTTTGGAGAGAGTTGTTTCGATTGGTGGGGACAAAGTTGACACCTAGCACCAACTATCACCCTCGGACAGATGGGTAGACCGAGATTGTCAACAAGTGGGTTGAAGGTTATTTGAGGAACTATGTAGGAGGACAACAGAGAACGTGGGTAAAATGGTTACATTTAGGAGAACATTGCTACAACACCACCTTCCACATGTCCATTGGTATGACACCCTTCTGAGCATTGTATGGATATGATGCTCCCACTTTGGTAAACTTGGTATTCGGGGAGAGAAGAGCTCCGAAGGCCAAGTATTGGATCATAGAGAGTCAGGAGATTCTCAAGTTGTTGAAAGAGAACCTATAGACGACGCAAAACCGACAGAAGATAAGTGCAGACAGGCACATGATAGAGTGTAGCTTTGAGGTTGGAGATATGGTTTTCTTGAGACTCCAACCCTACAGACAATCATCTCTGAAGAAGAGTGGGGCCGAGAAGATCAAGCCCAAATTTTATGGTCCTTACAGGATCATGCACTGAGTAGGCGAGGTTTCTTACAAGCTAGAGATTCTAGAGAGGAGAAAGATTCATAATGTGTTCCACTTGTCTTGCCTCAAAAAGGCAATGGGACAATTCATTAGTACATCAAAGGAGCTTACCTCGTTGGATGATGAGAGATAGTTGGAGTTAGTTCCGGAGGAGGTTTTGGAGTTCCGAGAGCGGAAACTGAGGAGCAAGGTCATCAGAGAGTGTTTGATCATATGGATAGGGATTTCAGTAGAGGATTCTACTTGGGAGAGTGAGCAGGTGTTGCAGCACCCTGGATTGGTATTGCTTGAGGACAAGTAATTTCGGTAAGGGAGGACTGTAATGTCCCTTTCCAAATAGGAGCTCCAGAGAGGAGCTTAATGGTCTAAATATCCCCGTTAGACCATAGTTAGGGCCAAAGAGGGGTAAACAGGGTTACTAGAGGTCACTCCAGTCACAGGTGTTATATTCGTAAAATGACATTGATCTAAAAAGGGCTAAAAGCGCTTTTAAGTCATTATGAGCTAAAAATAGAAGTCAATAATGAATTAGGGTTTCAACAATGATTTAGGGTTTTGGAAGTCAACAGTGAATTAGGGTTTCAACATGATTTAGGGTTTTGGAAATCTATAAAGGAAGGGTCAGCGACCTAATTCATTATTATGCAGATTCTGACTTGTCATTGAGGAGAAGAGGCGCATCTTAGGAGAGATAGTTCAGTGGATTCCAGGAGGAAGACACCAGTTGGATGATTTTGGTGTTGAGAGACACACCCTAGTCAGCGAGAAGATCATTCAGGTCTTCCATCATTCTTCAACAACAATTACATAGTGTTTAGCAGCAAGGGCGCATTCATCCAGAGTGAGGGTGCAGCTTCTGAGAGGGGTTTTAGTCGACTTATCGCATCCAGGGATAATTCTGAGATTTCCCTCCAACCCATTTGAGAGGAGGGAAAGGCGCATCTTTTTCCTGGTTCCTCATCAGATTCTAATGGAGGAATCAATTGGGACGCATTTTCCATACTTGGACGTGCAACACTTTTGGTGGGCACATTTGGGGTTCCAGAGCGAGCATCAGACCAGATTCAAGGAAACCCTTCTGACCCATTTCCCAGTAGACCAAGGTGGTCATTTTGAGACATATCTCATCCAATTTCGATGGTGGAATCACTAGGACGCATTTTTCCATAAGAAGAGGGGTGCATTCCCCCAGGGGTATCCATCTAGGTTCTAGATTCATCAACAGAGGGGTCTGACAGATACCAGTACTGAGGACTAGAGAAGGGTGCATCATTTGGGACAATTTCCAGGCCATTCTAAGAAGTATAGCTCCCAGGGAAAACTTTCCAGACTTCCAGCAGTTACCGTCAGAGCTGCCATAGTCCCATCGCATCCATTGATTCCCCAGTGCTCCCATATTCCGGGTATTATATTTTAGTTGCTTATTTGTATTTTGGCTAAGATCCTTTGTCTTTTGATCTAGTCGAGTATTGTCAGTTTATTTAGCTGCATTCAGCCATTTTGTAATCCACAGAGATATCATAATACAAACTTTGCAGTCCTTTGTCGCGTTTATTATTTGTATGATCATTTATATGTTGTAAACCTTTGATCCTACACACACATTAGTAGTGTTTCCTAGACTATCCAAGTTAGGAACATTACACAAGCAAGAGAAAGAGAGAAAAATTGTATGGTTAGGAGACTAAAATTGCACATTCATGTTTTTGCATGGAAAGTTATTTTTACATGAAGTTTTATGGACACCAAAGAATTTATGAGTGTTGAATCTTGAAGACAATTGTTGTGGGAAAGTTTGGACATTGTTTAGAGTTGAAATTTCGTGGAGAAAGAGGTTGTGTGCTTGGGAGTAACGTGTTGTTCAAAATTTTTCAAGGAAGCACGTGTTTTGTTGTTGGAAGAACATGTGTTTGCAGCTGTAGAATTCTTAAGGTCCCAACAGGTAGATTTCATGTCCAACCTATGTTGGAATCCCTGGAGGGGAGTGAAAAGGCCCGAGGGACTGTGAGAAGTGAAGGAGGATTACATCCCTTGGGTTGTGCAAGTTGAGGGGAAGATATCTGGTGAACTCAAATTAGTTGTGAGTTTGATTATTGAGAGGGGAACATTATCCATATTTAAGGACCACCGCCTCTTGTGGATTCATAGCCCCAACTCGAGGTGACTTGATGTTGAGAACTAGAACAAAAGGTCTACAGTTGGGAGGAATGTCTATCCTCTACAATGTGTTGCATATTTCATAATATAAGTGTTCTTGTATATTGTGTTGACTTTTGTTAAATACTAATAAATATATTGTTGCGCATTTTATTCTAATTTATCTTGGCTATTGTTGCTTGTTGTGAGCAGAATGATGCATTTAAATGTTGTTGTATGTTATTTAGTTGCTGTTATGCACAAAAAATAAATTACAATTACATTTTTAATTAGTATGGGCAGCTGCATGAATTTGAATGTCATGTTGTGCATTATTTCTGCATTTAGAATGGGTATCCAGAATTTTTATTGGGTCATTTTAGTAGTGATGTGACCCA
>JZKD02S0371919.1:305491-317001 GCA_000966675.3 Picea glauca | reverse complement strand
TACATTTTTCCTCATATATAAGGATGGAGGGTGGAGCATATATATTACATTTTCTCTCATATATATCAAATATATTTTTTGAAATCACATGTGTTTCCTCTTAAGAGGTCACAGGTTCAAATCCAGAGGGGGGTACGGTATGTATACCTTCGTAGACTTTACCAGTCAAATCGTTGGGCGGAGGGGGGTCCCTTGTCCCAAAAACAAGGGGGTCTCATACATGACCTTAAAAATAGATTATTATTATTATTATTATTATTTTACAATTAATTATAACCTAATAAAATATTTTATATAAATAGCTATGTAAATTAAATAATTATTATTATGTTTTACAATTGATTATAATCTATAATAAAACATTTTATATAAAATAACAATAAATTTCATGTAAATTAAATAATAATTATTATAATTTTTAGAAAAAAATTATGGAAATTTTTTTAACAATGACCAAAACTAATATATATAAATTTCTATATATATTATATTATATGATCTTTATAAGTATTTAAAGATCTGCATATTATTTNCAATAAATTTCATGTAAATTAAATAATAATTATTATAATTTTTAGAAAAAAATTATGGAAATTTTTTTAACAATGACCAAAACTAATATATGTAAATTTCTTTTGAACTTATGATATTTATATGATCTTTATAAGTATTTAAAGATCTGCATATTATTTTTTAAAATCATTCTATGTGTTTAATAAATTTAAAAAAAAATCACACTCACACCATGTATAATAGTGACATATTACACATACCATGTATACTAGTGACATATTACACATTTAATGTGTAGAGGAACTATTTCATAAATTTTTACGATATGTAAATAAAAATATTGTATTCTATAAAACCATGTACACCATGTACAATAGTGACATATTGTAGATGAACCATTTCATAATTTTTTAGAATTACAATATGCAAATAAAAATATTATATTCTATAAAACAACCATGTACAATATGCAAATAAAAATATTGTATTCTATAAAACAACCATGCACAATAGTGACATAATACACATTTAATGTATAGAAGAACCATTTTATAAATTAAAAAAAATAAAAAAAATTACAAATATATCAATAAAAATGTGTATTCTATAAAATATATAAAATATTAAATCTTTTGCATTATATTATTTTGTATTATATTTGAAATTAATAAAAATAAAAAAATAAAAAGTGTTATATATTATTTTCAAGTGTAGTTTTTTAATAATTATTTTAGTTAGAGTTTTGAATTAGACATTTCTTCTTAAAATCATAATCTAGAAATTTTATATTAATAAAAAGATGGGAAAAAGATGAAAGAGGAATTACAACAAAATACTAGGAGGAACAAAAAAAAATACATAAAACAAGCCTTCTACTGGATCAAAAGAATATATGGGAGAGATTCAAATCTTGATCTTCCTTAGTTTTACTGCTTCTGAGTACAAGAGTAAGTTCTAATAAATTCCTTATATAAAATAATACAAAAACAAAACATAATTGTCTTTTATGCAAAACTCCCCCTCACTAAACATGGAGTTCAAAGTTTGTTGGTTGCATAGTAAGATGTTAGATTCTACCTCTTTCTCTTTGATTTTTCAACTTGATTTCCTGCTTCTGAGTACAAGAGTAAGTTCTAATAAATTCCTTATATAAAATAATGCAAAAACAAAACATAATTGTCTTTTATGCAAAACTCCCCCTCACTAAACATCGTGGAGTCCAAAGTTTGTTGGTTGCATAGAAAGATGTTAGATTCTACCTCTTTCTCTTTGATTTTTCAACTTGATTTCCTTCCCCATGTTGATGGTGGAGAGGTATGCAAGTATTTATTTAGAACCTCTGCATAGGAAGGAGAATCAGAGGCTTTTGGGAATTCACTTGTTATTTCCTCCTCTTTTTCATTTTCTTCTTCTAACTCCTCTTCTAATTCTGGTTCATTCTCTTGCGGAGTTGTCAAACTTATCCCAAATAAGGTTACATCCTTAATGATTGGAAATGTATTCTTTGTTTCCTCCTGATATTTTGCTAGTGACCCAAAGGCTAAATCAGGGCGAGTCTTTCAATTTCCCTCATTTAATTCCTCTTGTTCTCCAAGGATTTAAAATTTATCACAGATGGGATTGGATGGTCTTGATTGAGGTCTCTTTATAGGTTTAGATCCCTTGGATTGATGCTTCTTGTATCTTTTGGAATAGGTTTCACTTCTTCCTTCTCATTAATATTATGGGGAAGGAGCCTACTTCAAAGGGGGTTGAGATTCTTGTATACTTGGGAATTGTTTTGCAGAGTGACCATACTCATGGGAAGTATTTCACTTGAACATAATGTAGTCATAATCAAGGGATTGAAAATGACTCTAGCCCTCCACATTGAGTTGAATTACTTCTGAGAGGTTGTTTTGTAAGTCTACTTTCGACAGAAATTATAAAGCAAGCGTATATTCCCCATGTTATCTCAGCACAATCAATGAATCTGCCCAACTCGTTTCCAATATTTCTAAGAGTGTATTTATCCCAGAAGATCACAAGCAGATGTAGAAGCCTTACCCATATAGGGAAACTGACATTTCCATATATGAATCAAAACTAGTAGTCCAATGGGAAAAAAACATTCCCCTAGAACCCATGAAGTGTTGATTTTTTGGTAGTTGCAGGAGGTATTAACCTCCAAGTGTAACCTTTGTACTTAGATTATAATATTCCATAAGTAAGAGAACCATTAAACATATGTGTGGAAACCCTAGAAGAGAAGTTGACCCAAGGAGAATAATAATAAATAAAGAAGAAACCCAGAAAGAGAAGTCACCCCTGCTTGAAAAATTCAAAGTAAATTATATTTTCCAGAAAAGACAGGTCAGCCCTGTGGGAAATGTTCAATGGAAGAATAAGTATAAATAATTCAATGCCTTAGCTCATTTTTACACTCACTCACTTAGTCATTGCACAAGGCTAAGGAGGAACTGCAGTGGCAACTAGGGTGCAAGTTTGGAGAGCTATAGTTGCAGCTGGCGAGGGCACAAATATGGAGGAATATTGTATCAGTCTTTCTGGTATTTCTCTTATGCTTCTCTTGGTGTAAGGTACTCTATATTTGTATGGTTATTGTGCTTTTTTTGTAGCAATATTGTGGCTAGGGTTTATCTGTTGGTTCTAGTGTGAAAATTTCAGAATCATTATATCTAAGAAAATTTTAGTGTGCTCGGGGGGTGGAATAGTGAATGCCTATGGTTGGGTGACAATGATGTGATGTTGTCTATGGTTAAATGAGCATACAAAATTTTTAACATGGTATCAGAGTTGGTTTCCTTCGTAACAGTCTAACCATTGGAAGGAAGATCCTTGTTTTCCCCCATTCTCAAGCTTGTTGAAAACTTATTGAACCCACTAAGAAGGTTCATTGAGTAGGGTGCATCTCTTCCCTGGATCAGATTTGCAAATTTCTGAAGTTGAGAAATTAGGGCTTTCCTCATAAAACCCTAGGTTTTCATTGTTAGTTCCTTCGTGTCAGTTCCCTGGTGCCATTCTCTTCATTCCAGTTGATTCGTGCATGTTGCAGTACCAATTGCAGTGCCGACACCAATTGAAGTGAAGGTTTCTATGAAGTATTGGGACTTATTTTTAGTTTTCCTATTGCACCTTACCCTAGCACATATCCATCTATATTTAGATTGCAAGTTGGAAGCACCTTGCAATTTTTTGGTTCATCATTTCTTATCACTGTTGTCGGATGGTGCCACTGCCTGCCACTATTTTTTAGTTCTTCTGAAGGTATGTACTTGTATATGTTTAAACTGTATCATTATCTTAAGGGTATTTGCAAGAGAAGGGATGTTTTGTCCAAACAACAATCGTATATCCATTGGGATCTCAGATCTAACACATTCATAGAAACAATGCACTCCATGTTTGATTACTTTGATATGCCTCTAGTTGTTATGGAATTATTTTGATCTTATGAATATCTAGTTGTATTTTGATCTATTGAAGTTATGATTATCATACTAACCTTTGGTCAAATTTAAAGTTATAAGATGACTCTAGTGAAGGTATTATATTGATTAGGGTTGATAGTTTCAAGGTTACTTTCATTAAATTCTCTAAATTAGATTTATGTCAAGAAAGCATATTATATTAGTATAGGGGATAGGTTGGAGAGAATACTTGTCATCTTGAAGGATACTCAAAAGGAAAGACACAACAATCATTCTTGAAGATAAGACTCTAGGTTCCAGGTTTTATTCAGTAAATTGATAAGTTTCCAATTTGCACATATCAAGTTTGATAATTGCTACATTACAAGTTGTGAAAAAAATCCTTGAAAGGTTCTATTACTGCTAGATACAATGAATACTCGGTATCATGTGAGTACTATTGATATAAATGCTTATTGTAGTTGTTTTCAAGATGAACTAACATCTCCTCTAGGAGATACTTCTTGTTTTGATTTCAGGCAGATCACTTTGGTAATGATATGTTGATTACCATGAAATTGTCCTTTATTCTTGTTAACATATATATGTTCTTATGAAAATGTTATTATATTGGAAATATTTTTTCTCTTGTTACTCTTGTCTTAGGAAGGTTATCTTATAAATTCCATGGAGGTTACCATGGAGATATTTTTGTTCTTGTTTTCTTGTTCTAGGCAGGCTACCATGGAGGAATTATTGGTCACAACACTAGAAGAGTGTTGTTCCTATTTATTATGATTTCATTTTTATTTTGGATCTTGTTCCAAGAAGGTCACAAGTGATATCTCTGAGAAGAAGATACTGTGATGATTGTTCTCATTATTGGTTTTATTATTACTATAAGAGTATTATTCTTATCTATCATTTTACTTTGTTGTTGGTCTTTCTCTAGGAAGGTCACACGTGATAACTCTCAAGGGAGCTATAGTGACAGTTGTAGGAGGAAACATATTACATGGTCTCTATTTTGAGACATGGAACAAACTATCTAGATAAGAAGTTGTATAGATGACCATATACATCCATGTACCGAAGAAGCAGAAGACAAAGAAGGGTACTTTTGTGGGATATTGAGTATATCATATGGACTTTGATTATAAGGAGCATAAGTCTCTAAACATGATCGAACAAATCCCTCTAGTGAAGTTGATTACTCTTCATATCATCATGAAGAGTTGGTAGAGCCAGAAGGGCCTACCCAGAATAATTGCACTAACCAAGAAGAGACCAAAATGGTCCCATGACACATTACAAGATGCAAAGATATATATAATTGACGAGCCATATCATGAGGAGAATATGGCTCCACCATTGGTGACACGAGCATCCCCACCAAGTACCAACTCAGAAGGAGATAGAGTTCAGAGGGAGTCAAGATTTAGAGGGAGCTTGGATATTGAGATTGAGCCTGATCTCAGAGAGAGTCAATGTCTTAGAGACTTTCATTAAAAAAATATTCCTCGTCATATTCAGATGGGAAAGAGAGACTTCTTTCAGGACTAACAGACATGTGCCACGAGTTGAGGAATCTATATCGAAACTTCAAAGTCTTTGAGGAGATATGATATCTTCTAGGAAGATTCCCTTTCTTCAGTAGACATTGCTCTAGTGACAGAGGAGGAAGCTAGTCTGAAGAACTGGGATACATATCTTTTCCTTGGTTCCGATACCAAAAGGGAAGTCAATGGTGACTTCCAAGCTGATATACAAGATCAAGAATGTTAAAAATAATAGTATAGAGATGTACAAAGCTTGATTAGTGGCCATAGGATTCCCCGAGCAAGAGGGAGAAGATTATGATTAGACACTTGTTATAGTATCCAAAATAAGTGTACATAGAGTAGACACAAGTTACATGAGAAGGAGTCTCATGTTTACATATTGAAGAAGGATTTTCATAGACCTAAGCAGGCATCCAGGGCATGATATTCTAGATTAGAAAGTTTCCCGATGATCTTCGGCTTTACCAAGAGTAAAGAAGATTCCAACTTATACTTCAAAGTTTTGGATGGTCGACCAATTATATTACTATTGTATGTGTATGACTTGTTTCTAACAAAAGACAAGAAGCTCATCATTGATAGTAAGAGGAAGCTTGATGCATAGTTCAATATGAAATACGTAGGCATGATGCATTATTTTCTAGGCCTAGAGGTATGGCAGAGATCAAGTGAGATTTTCCTTAATCAAGGAAAATATGTCGTTGAAATTATGAAGAGATTCAAAATGATGGATTGCAAGGCCATGCCTACATTGATGGTGACAAATCTGAAGTTATTGTGTGATACATCTTAAGAGATTGTGGATTTCACCATGTATAAACACATGATTGGTTCGTTGATGTATTTAACAAACATGACGCCATATATATGTTTCGCGGTGAACACATTGAGTCAGTATATTGTTGAGATGAGAAGTGTTCTCTTGATTGCAACAAAACATGTGATGAGGTACCTAAAGGGTACAATTGATTATGGATTCAAATATGCTTCAGATCGTGAGAAAATCCTAGATGGATTTACTGATTCAGAATGGGCCGATATTGTTGCAGACCGGAAGAGTACATCTAGATGTTGCTTAAGTATGGGATCAACTATCATCTCATGGTTTAGTAGGAAGCAGACTAGTGTGGCACTTAGTATAGTTGAGGCATAGTATATAGCATCTTGTTCATCTAGCAGCAAGGAAGTGTGGCTTTAGAAGCTACATCCATGATTGTTTGATATCAAGTTAGAGGAGACTTGTATATGGTGTGACAACCAGAGTTATGTTAAGTTGATAGAGAACTTGATGTTCTATGACAAGTCCAAGCACATCGAGATCATGTACCATTATATCAAAGATATGGTATAGAGGGGAGTAGTGAAACTCCATTATGTCGCTACAAATGAGAAGATATATGATGTGTTGACCAAGCCTCTATTGAGAGTGAAGTTTGTGTACTTCAGAGACAAGCTTGGTATAGTCTAGAAGGACATCCATAGTAAGAGGGATTGATGAGTCACATATACGATTCTAGGGTAGCAACTTTAGCATGTGATAGTGGAAATGGGTTGTCATTCATGGGAATAATACTTCTACTCCAGTGAAAAATTATGGTACGTAGAGGGCTACTCAAGTGAAAATGTATGGTATACCAAGTTACTGCTACTCTAGTGAAAATGTCTAGTATGTAGAGGGCTACTCTGATGAAAAAGTCTAGTATGTCGAGTTACTACTACTGCAATGAAAAATAATGGTACATAGAAGGATACACACGTTACTAACTGTGGCAACAGTCAACAAGACTTCACACAAGGTCAACATATCCCATTCTTTCAGGGCTGGTTAGTTACTCAGATTTCAACATGGTGGGCCAACCTATGTGGTTGGAAGTGTTTCCTAGCCTTGGGCTAGATGGGTAGTGTGTGCGCACTACATCGCCTAATCCTTTTGATTAGATTCCTATTCATTATGGACCAATTTCCTGGTGTGCCAACCAAAGGTTACTATTTCCTTATGGACTAGATGCTAGATTATGTGTGAGCTAGTGAGTTACTAGTTCTTTATGAACTAGATTCCAAATTCTGTGAGAGCTGACGACTTACTAGTTCTTTATGAACTAGATGCCAAATTTTGTGTGAGTTGGCGAGTTGTATTTTCCCAAACTCCACTTGGATTGGGTAGTAGCCCAGTTATGTGCAAACTGGCTCAACTGCATATTCCATAGCCTATCCAACTATGATTGTGATACTTGTGACATGATTTGTTCGATCATGAGATGGCCTATATGGATATGCTACTTGTTACATGATATGTTTGATCAAGACATGGCCATGTGGCCATGCTACTTGTGACATGATTTGTTTGATCATCAGGTACTCTATGTGGCTATGGTGATGCTACGTGTAGACTATTTTGGAAGACCATGTGAGTCTTTCCCATGCCATGTGATATGGATGGATGTGTTTCAGACCATTACATAAAGAACATATTAGATAATACCTCCCTAGATAAGAGGGAGTGTTGATGTTTTGGTATCTAACCTCCAAGTGTAACCTTTGTACTTAGATTAAAATATTTCAGAAGTAAGAGAACCATTAAACAAATGTGTGGAAACCCTAGAAGATAAGTCGGCCCAAGGAGAATAATAATAAATAAATGAGAAACCCAGAAAAAGAAGTCGACCTTGCTAGAAAAAGTCAAAGCAAATTATATTTTTCAGACAAGATAGGTCGACCCTATGGGAAACGTTCACTGGCAGAATAAGTATAAATAAGGTGACACCTTAGATCATTTGTACACTCACTCACTTAGCTAGTGCGCAAGTCTAATGAGGAATTGTAGTGCCAGCTAGGGAGCAAGTTTGGAGATCTGCAATTGCAGTTGGAGAGGGTGCAAGTCTAGAGGAATAGTGTAGTAGTATTTCTAGTATCTCTCTTGTTCTTGTGATTCTCTTGGTGTAAGGTATGCTATCTTTGTATGGCTATTGTGTTTCCGCTACATCAATATTGTGGCTAGGGTTTATCTGTTGGTTCTAGTGTGGACTTGGTGGAATCATTCTATCTAAGAAAAGGTTCGGGGGTGGCATAGTGAATTCCTATGGTTGGGTGACAATGATGTGATATTGTCTATGGTTAAATGAACATACAAAAATTTTAACATGAAGTATGGGACTGATATGAAAATCTTATCTCTCTCCTCTTTATTTTCAATTATGAACAAGAAAAATGCATTTCCACAATAAATAAATTGATATGAAGAATCCTAATTTTTGGAGACAAACCTCAACTACTCTAGGGTTGGGCAATAGGCCTCTCCTACAAATTTATGTTTTTTCAAGAAACATGATGGATTTTTGTTTATCTTTTGGAATAGCTTGGGAATGTCTTTTGTCCTTTTGATGAGTTTACTCTTGGATATTTCTCTCCTACATGTTTTCTTTGAGAAGTGATGCAAAGTATTCCTCATCATATCTATTAGGCACATCCACACTGTTCATTTTTTATTAAATGCCTAGTAGCACCAAAGGATGATTTGGCTGATTGATTTTTCTTTTCTCTTTAGAAAATTGGTATCCAATATTATGGAAATTTAAATGTGCTCACAAATAATTGGAACCAAAGTGTCTTTTAAATTTCTTTTCCCATGGTGGCACATTACTATTTCCTATCCTACAAATCAGTTGATAAGGCATACCCATTGGGGAAAGAAAGTGAAAAGACACTCTGGTTCCATTTATTTGTGAGCACATTTAAATTTCCATAATATTGTATATCAATGGTCTTTAAGAACAAAAAACTAAATCAGTGAAATTGGTCATTGGTGCTAATAGTTTTGCACCAAAGACAATGAAGTCTCATTTGTATGTTGGAAACATGCCAACGATTTTCCTCATGCGATCACATGCATATGTACATGCAAATGCACATGCGCATGCACATGCATGCAATCTATTTATGAACTGTTTGTGTAACTATGAGATCTATTCATGATCAATCTGTGTAACTGAGTGATAGATGTTATATATACGAGCATACCCATAGAGGTAGAGTACAATACGAGTGCAAGAAAGTACATTGTGTGAGGAGAGGATGGTTGTATTCCTGATATTGGATATTGTAATTCTCCCTTGATTAAGAAGAAGACCAATAATCATTGCCCATGTTTTTTTCCCGATTTGGGTTTCCACATAAATCACTGTGTCAATTGTGTGATTGTTTTGCTTGATTTAATGCGTGTTTAATATTGCTTGCTTATGCTCTGGTTTTATGCTATGTTTTTCTTCCACTGCCCAACAAGTGGTATCAGAGCCAAGGCGAATTGAGTAGGTGTCGCAGGTGAACCAAGGAGAATTTTGTGCAAGTTTCTTGTGAGTGCAAGAAAGCATGAGATTGAATGAGTATCAGGTCATCGATGCTTCCTAGGCAGTGTTAGAGGTGTGCCAACGCTCTCACACTTAGGAAATAATGATTTTCGGAAAATCGGTGCATACGGTTTGTGCACCACAGAGTGCCGACAAATCAACGCTCCCCCATACACACATAAGGAGCATTGATTTCAAAACTAGTGCTCCCTTTCCACCCATAGAGGAACATCGATATTTAAGAAATTTTTTTGCATGGTTTAAAAGTAGTTGAGTGTTATAAACTAAAGTTTTGCAAACGGTATGCAAGGTTTCTTGTCTTATTAAGGGCGACATGACATGGTCATGACCTTTAATGTTTTTTAATAAAACAAGTGGGTGAGGTGGAGTATAAGTTCTACCCATTATTAAGGAGTGAGTGGATGTCATATAAAGATTTTTCCATTGGGAGGATATTAAATATTATTTTTAAAGAGTTGAACTTTTGTGGATTTGGTAAAAGGTTTTATTAAGGTATTAAAATATTTTTTAAATATTTTTTAAAACCTTTTCACCATTAGTTTTGGGTTGAATCTTTAAGTATAAGATTATTTTTCTATATAAAGGGCTTGGTTTTATAAGCAGTGGTTTTGGAGTTTTTTCTTCTGCTAATGGTAAAAGTGTAGAGTTATAAGTTTAAGGTGGAGAAATTCAGCGGTAAGAATAGCTTTGCACTATGGAAACTCAAGATGTGGGATCTTCGTGTGCAAGAAGGATTGCAAAGGCCTTGGATGGAAAGTCAAAGAAACCTACACACATAAAAGACGAGGACCGGGAGGATCTAGATTCAAGATCCATCAATACTATTCATTTGGGTCTGGAAGATGCGGTGTTGTTTAACATCGCTGAAGAGACGAAAAACAACATGTTTGTGGACCAAACTAGAGAGTATGTATATGAAAAATAACTTGTCAAATAGAATCTTCTTGAAGAGGCAGTTGTACAACTTGCAGATGAAAGAATGTACATAGATTGTTGATCACTTGAATGTTTTCAATACTTTGATTTGTCAATTAACTATTATGGAAGTAAAGTTCGAAGATGAGGACAAGGTGGTTACGCTACTATGTTCGTTGCCCGAGTCTTGGGATCCTCTTGTCACAACTGTGTGGTTTAACACAACAAATTCCATTGATTATGACACTGTTGTGAGAGATTTGTTTTCTGAGCAGATAAGGAAAATATCCGGTAAAGAAACCTCAAAAATAGAAACAATGGTGTTCAGAGGTCGATCTATAGAAGGAGGGAAATATCAAAAAGGTATAGCCATGTCTAAGTCAAAAGACAGTAAGGGTAAGGCAAAATGTTGGTTTTGTGGCAAATTTGGGCATCTCAAGAAGGATTGTTGGAAAAGACAACAAGCATCCAAAGAGGACTCCACAAAAAAAGAAAATTCAGCTACAGGTATGGTTGATGAAGTTTTGTATGTCTGTTGTGTCTCTCCACCTGTGTTCACATAGAAGGTGACATGTGGTGATGTTCGAGTCACCATGAAATAATTAAAAAAAAATGTATTTACTTTGGAGTTATAGAAATTATTGATTGCATGTAAATGGGAATATGTTTGTAAGACTTGGATAGGCATGTGTACCCCTGGTTTATCAGGTCACTATGAAAAGTCTAGACATAAATTTAGGTAGATT
>JZKD02S0371919.1:295197-305481 GCA_000966675.3 Picea glauca | reverse complement strand
ATGTATGTTGGGTTAAACTTGACTTGGTAAAAGAGTTAATGAGTTAAATCAGTTTTTAGGTCAAAGCAAGTGTTTTTTCGGGTCCATGTATTTTGGGTATCCCATGGTGTTCTTTCCATGGATTGCATGTAATGAAGCCTATAAAAGGCTTGGTGAAATCCATTGTAAATGGGCCCGGAGGTAATCCGTGAAGGCTTACTTGGACAACTTGGTTGGATTTGGTCAAGGTTGTTCAAATGCAAATTTTGAGGTGGAGCAGTGTGTCCAGTTTAGAAAGGTGGGTTTGTAGAAAGATTGATGTGTTGATAGATCAATCAAGTGTTTGAGAATATATGATGAAGGTAAGTTCATATCCATGGAACTTGAAAAGTATTTCAAGGAATTTGGGATTGAATAAGCATGTTGAATAATTCCAAGTTGCAACAATAGTTGTGGACAAAACTGGTTGTGCCATCCGGTAACTCGGTCACCATTGGTTGAAAAAGACGGGAAGATTCAGGAAGAGGTATGAACATGTCATTTGGTAATTACTCAAATGTGAAATTATTCGGTTGTGATTCTTATGGTTTTTTATCATTTTTCTAAGTAGGACCCAGATCAAACAAGTAGATATTTGATATCGTGATGATGTTAAGGGGTGTAGGATGTGGGATCCTACTACCCACATAATAATCATGGAAAAAGATGCAGTGTTTGATGAATATCCTTTTATAAAATCAAATATAGTAAAATATGAAAGGTTCAAATCATGGCTGGTAGAATAAAGGTATTTGGAAGGTATTGATTTCCATGAAAGTTTCTCACCAATTGTTGAAAGCTTGTTTATATTCATGTTGTTTTAACACTGGTTGTGATAGTACAACTAGATGTTAAATTTGTTCTACATGGAGTTTTTTGGATAAGGGGATGTATATGGAACAACCATAACGGTTAGTTCGGAATCGCAATAGGAGATTTGTTTGCAAACTCAAAAATTATTGTATGGCCTGAAGCATGCTAGGAAAATTGTACAAGATGTTTGATTCCTTCATGGTGAGAAATGTTTTACAAGAAGTGAGTATAACCATTGTGTTCATGGTATATTCATTATCTTGGTGTTATATGTTATGCTTGTTGCAAGCATAAGCATGATTGAGATAAGCATGTTTTCTCATTTGGTTAGGACGTTTGTTATGAAGGATCTGGGAGCAAAAAAATAAATCTTGGGCATTGAAATACATAGAGACAGAAAATATGGTAAGATTGGTTATCAAAATAGAAGTATGTGGTGAAGATACTCAAGAAATTCAGTATGAATAATGTGAAACTGGTAAAATCCATTTGGATTTCCATTGTAATTTCTCTTCAGGTTTATGTCCTAATTGATGAAGAAGAAAAGGGTTATATGTCTCGAGTATTATGTGCTAGTAGGAAGTTTGATGATTGCGATGGAGAAATGGTCAAAATTTCACATGAAGTTGGTGTTTTCAATAGATACATGGAAAAACTAGGCCAGGAGCATGGAAATGGGTGCTTCAAACACATAAGAACAAGTATCACCTACAATGGTTGTAGTGATTTGGTCTGTGGTTATGATTCATGAGATTTGGACAAGTGCATCATTCTATTAGACATGTCACTGATGGAGACAGAATGGTCCATGATGGAGTGAATCGTGCAGGCATGTTCATGTAATGGTATTGTCAGAGACGTTTAAGAGCTGTGATTGTGTTTTCCTTCTCTTGGATTGCAGAAAAGACAATGAATTAATTAAGGGCATGATATATCAAGTAAATTTATTTCAAGGTGGATATTGTTGGAAACATGCGAACAAATTTCCTCATGCGGTCACATGCAGATGCTCATGCACATGCACATGCGCATGAATGCAATCTATTTATGAATTGTTCATGTAAATATGTGATCTATTCATGATCAGTCTGTGTAATGGAGTGATGGATGTTATATATACGATCATACCCATAGAGGTAGAGTACAATGTGAGTACATTGTGTGAGGAGAGGATGGTTGTATGTCTGATATTGGCTATTGTAATTTTCCCTTGAATAAGAAGAAGACCGATAATCATTGCTCGTGGTTTTTTCCTGATTTGGATTTCCACATAAATCACTCTGTCAATTGCATGATTGTTTTTCTTGGTTTAATGCAGGCTTAATCTTGCTTTCTTATGCTCTAGTTTTATGCTATGTTTTTCTTCCGCTTCCCAACACTATAGAGGAATGTTAACCTATAAAGGAATGTTAGCATACTGTATGTTTTTGACTTTGTACATTCGAGTATGCCCAAATAATTTCAATGCATGCGCGATAAAATGAAGACACAATTTACACTAATTTATGTATGGTTCTAAAAAATGATCACAAGATGACTTAGATTTATTCTTATTTTAAAAATATTGATAGCAATCCTCTGGTTATACTATAATGATTTATGAATAGAATGAGTGTAGGAAAAATCGGCCCCATCAATTTATGTACACAAGGAGGCCTAGAAATGGTATCAATGATCACCTTGTAAATGACCAATAAACAATCTTTCCTTCACAAAAAATCTGATGAAATGACAAAGGATCAAAAAGATAATGATGACAAATGATCGACATGTTCAATTTTTTTTTTTTATCGATAATGAAGATTGTTATTATTCCTAAACAATGGCAATATCCATTCACTATGTATTACACCAATGATCGATGTTGTTAGTGCTTGTTGACACAATTCTCTCCTGCCATGTGTTGTTAATGATCATGCATTCTCTCGAGAATGGTGTGACCACCTACCAAGTGTTGCTACTTGTCCTGGAAACCAGTCACCAAGAGTGTTTGTGTGACCCAACCATCTACGCTTGCATGAGCTTGGTGGCTAGAAGGGGCATGTGTCTTGCAGAGCTAACAACCTATGGCTAGTGCCAAGGTAAATCATTGTACTTATTGAAGAAACTAATGCTTGATTTTTCATCATGCCTGTGACAACTGGAGGGGCCTCTTCTTTGAATATAACCGTCTCTGTCATTTATTGTTCTAAAATTTCCACGTTTCTCTTCTTAAATCTCCACATTTCATTTGCATTCATTGAATTGAAGCCCATCAAACTCTATTTATAGAATGTAATTCATGTTTATGCTAAGGGTGTGTTAGTGAGTTTTGTTAGTGATAAAATTATGTTACTTGTGCACTATAATAGAGACTAGTCTGAAATTTTTCTGTGTAAAAACAAAGCATACTCTGTTTTTTATTGTTTTGTGATAGAGGTACTTTGTACCCTCGTTTTACCGTTTGAAATAAAATTTTGTGACAGCGATTTCTAGAATTTGATATCTGAGTTTTACTTTTGTTTCTCATAAGCTATAGTCGATAATCACTGATTAGATTTTCAAACATAGTTTATTTTTGAATCTGTATTTTCTGGGCGTGACTCCTCAGTGAGCACTTAAATCCATTTTTTTATATTCTTCATTTGGTGTCAGAGCTCCCAAGTTTGTGGTTGTTTGCAATCGGAAGAAGGAGACAATGGCCCAAAATAACAATTCAGTCCAATATCAGATTCCTCTTTTCTGTGGGGAAAATTATGAGTATTGGAGTGTGAAGATGAGAACTTTGTTCATCTCACAAGATTTATGGATACTTGTTTCTGCAGGGTACAGAGAGCTAGTTGATGAAGCTTCTTATAATGCATTATCAGTTGATCAGAAGATAGAATTGAAGGAGAATAGGAAAAGGGATGCTAAGGCCTTGTTTCTTCTTCAAACAGGAGTTGATATCTCCGTGTTTCAAAAAATTGTAGAATGTGGAATTTCCCATAATTCTTGGGAAAATTTGGAAAAATCTTATAAAGGTTCTGTCAAGGTAAAGGTTGTTAAACTCTAGATGTTGAGATGAGATTTTGAGTCTCTATATATGAAATAAGGTGAAAGTGTTGAATTTTTTTTATCACTAGAGTTCATAATATTGTAAATGTTATTCATGCTCATGGTGAAATACTTGAATATAAGAAGATTGTTGAAAAGGTTTTAAGAATTATTGATGTAGGATCATCTTTTCGAATCGACAGATGCATTAAAAAATCAACACATCAGCACACATTTGGAGATAGGGAGAGGCACTGACCCTCTCATTTTCAAAATTCAAATTATAAAATTAAGTTAATTTATGTGTAAGGTCGATAAATTCCAAAGTCATTGCATTGGACATGTGTGGATGGTTCATCGAAATAATCGACTATAAGCAGGTCTAGATCTGTGTCAAGTATGGATCTCTGTTCAATGTAATGAGTCATAGGGTTAAGGTGTATTAATGGAAATGTTGATGGCACTAAGGCGGTGGGAGGATAATCTCATAGAGCCCTCTTTTGTAACAACGAGAGATATTTTTGTATAGAGATGAGTTTTTTTTATTATATTAGGAGATCATGAGATAGAGATAGAGATCAGTAGAACATATTAGAGTAGAAGAAAGACGCAGGAAATAAATTAAATATTATGTAATTTTTTTTCATGAATGAATAGAACAGACAGAATTATCCTGAAGCATTGGACTGTGTTCATTTGATGTGTGATTGAATGAATGTTATATTTTGTGTATGTTGTTTATTTCATTTCGTTCATGTGTGATTCTTCAAGAGTTGTTCATATGAGTTCGTGACGAAACTGGATAATTTTCAATTGTTTCTCTTCTGAAACTCGTATGTAAGGTGTGCATCTCGAACGTAAGGACTTTGTCGATTGAGTCTTAAATTGACTCAGAGGAGTTTAGAGAGAAAAAAAGAAAATTAGATCAGGTGCAAGTAGTTCACAATGTCAAGAAAAGACCAAGCGTCAAAGAACCTGTTGTCACAAGAGTTAGTTCTAGGCTATAATAGAGCCAAGCCTTAACACATTTTAAATGAAATAAATTTTGTCACTCAGACTTGACTTGGGTTGCATGCAAGTAAATTTTGAGATAACCTCGAACCACTTTTGATTGGAAACTGCCCCTTCCAACCCAAGAGGGATCTCTCAAAAATATGTCACAATATAAGCTTAATAGTGGGCAGATATGTGGGTAACATAAATTTTTGGGTTTTTAGGGTTGATGGGTTGGACCACAAACTAATCCATTGGGCATGGAGCCAAATGATCAAGCAAGTAATAAGAGTATTTTGTCAATGGAAATCCATGGAGCAGAGGCGAGATAGAAGTTGATTACAGAGGGAAGGATTTATAAAAAGTATGGTAGCAGAATAAAGAGAAAACATATCAAAATGCAAGGAGCACTTCGCAATGAGTGAATTCCAAGCATAAATCAGTGGAAAGAGATAGTTGGGACAGAGCATCTAGCAAGGATGAATTTTAAACCTTCATATCTCTACAAGAAACAACCTATAACCTGTCCAACAACAGATCATCTAACAAATGGATGAATTCCATTACAAACATAGTTACAAATCGGGAAGAAAATGGAAATAAAACCAAGTGAAATGATGTGAAAATGAAGCAATAAGACATTCTTTGCAAACAAAATCACAAGAATATCTGATATAGATCGAAAATGCTCTGCACTCTTTTATTAAACATGAAAATGAGTGCTACAGCCCAGGAGTACTACTCCTCTGTCCCTTTTCCCTTTTAAAAATATGCCTCATATATGTATTGACATCAAAATCCTCTCTAATCTAAATGATAACAACAGTTAAAACCAATTCTTGAAACTTTCTGCCATAGAAAATGGGCCAAACTGTCGAAAACTAGGGTTGCGGTTATGGCTCTGTATCTCTCGAATAGTGAAATCTGTGTATAAAATGAAAGAGTATTTTGTGCATCTATTTATTCTGAGCAAAAACCTCTCTCATTTCCCTGAGACCCCTTTTCATTTTTCCCAAATCTGCATTTAACAAACATGTGTTGAAACAGGAAAATATGAAATCTGAAAATTAGGGCTCGGAGATGGATTCAATTCTCCCAATGTGTAACACCTGTAAGAAAACTGAAAGAGGCTAATGATCTCTGATGTGTTAGGCACAAAATACTCCAACTATTTCTCAAAATGATACTCCAGTCGCTCAAAATCCTCATTTGAAAATGATGACTCAGCACAGTAAAAATGCCATATTTCTGAACACGAACCTCATATTGCAGGGGAATTTTGACTTCCTTACCAAGATAAAAATGAAATTCTGAAGACACAAATGGACATATTAGGATTTTTCTATGTTGATCGACTATTCAAACACGAAAAATGACCTCTCCACGGCTGAGAAAATTGTGTTTTTCTAAAGTCGTTTTGCAAATGACTGGAGTCCCAATTTCGGGTTTTCAGGATTCAGGAAAATGAAGCAGTGGTTATTAAAATCTTCATGTCAGCCAAATACCCAATGGACAAATCCCTGAAATATATTTCTTCTTTTACATTGCACTCTTTCGGGCCTTCGGGTTTCAGGTATCATGTCCTCAAGAGTTATGACATGCAAGGAATCCCGAATCGCGAAATCGCGATGGGATTAATTAGATGATAATCATTTGTTTTAATCTCTTAATTAATCACGATTAGCAATTAATATTTAACCTTTCATGGATTTGAGTGTCGGGACTTCGATAATACTTGACATGAGAAATCCTGAATCACGAAATTGTGATGAGATTTATTAACGTTAATCTTTCTTAATCTTTATTTGACCTGACTTATCCTTTAATACTTTACTAAATTCAGGGATCGGGGCTGTAGTTATTAAGATATCTATGTCAGCCAAATCCTCGATGGAAAAAAAACTCGGACTCGTGAGCTCTTTCTCCATGTGGCTTAATGCTCGGTGTATGCGGTCGTTCCACTGCCAATGCTTCCATTCATTCTCCTAAGTGACCGAAAGCCAAAATTTCAATATTTGTTACAACAGAGGCTCCATCTAGGGATGGTGCTTTCCTACAAAGCGCCAAGAACAGTAGACCACATGCCTTCATCCATTGGGCGACCTGAAATCATCCTTATCAAACTGTGAACTTTGTCTCTTTACTTGCACCTTTCCGAAACAAAAAACCGCTTATGCATTCATTGGGATATGGAGTCGTAATGATTTAAACAAAACCATACTAGATTCCAAACTAAACTGGAAACATACTGAAAACCACTGTTGTACTCTAGTGCTCAAAGTCAGGCTTATTTATATACATCACCTACTCTAATCGATATCACTACTTTGTTCAAGTATAGGAAAACTTCCAAATCAACCATGTGAGTATCTGACTAAAAAACTTAATTATACTTCCATCTTTGAGAAAAAGGATGACAGGAGTAGCTGCAAATTTCAAAACATGCCCTAGGAGTAGGTACTTACAGTTTTGAAATTCAGACTTGAATAAGTTGGAAATAAAAAATTCAGTCCCCCATTTTGACTCCATATAAACTGCTACTAGATCATAGAAGGGAAGAGATATACCACTTTCACAATTAATCTATACTTCCTCCTGTTGAGCAAGTTGTTTGAAATGTTTTTGTGCACTTTGTCTACTGCTGATTTTTTCTTCCACTAGTGCAAAATTGTCGCATTGAAACTTACTAGTATCTTGCTCAATGGATGCTAAACAGGGAGGATAGATCAATTATTTCGGTAACCCCTCCTTATGTCCTTCACCTGCTATCCAAAGATCTTCTTGTTAGTTGTCATACATAGGTTGATCTCTTTCATGATGTTGTTGATTTCTTTCTTGTTGAACCAAATTTTCTTGCTTCTCAACATCTTTAGAAACACTTTCATCACATTCATCAAACAAAGGAGGACTGTTGTAAATTTTCGTGTGTGATGAAAAATAAATATTCTCTTCTTGTTATTCTGGATATTCATCATAAACAGGTTCATCAGATAACTCAGGAGTGCCAGACTATCAGATAACTCAGGATAGTCAAAGAAATGCTAGGAATATCAATTGTGAAGCTATCTATCTCAGATCCACACTCCTCCAAATCATGGTCTAAATCATCTTCGAACAACAAACATTCTTCAAGGTTATTAAACATGACAACCCTATCTTCTTCATGAAACAAAATTGTGTCTACAAGATGATCCTTTGGCCAGAAATCATCATCATAAATTGGTTTACTAACTTCTTCTAAAGTTCCATGGCTGTCATGATTTAAACTTAGATTTTCATTTTCAATAATAGAAGAAGTTTCACTCGCATGTTCAGGACTATGTGAATGTTGAAGATCTATGTAAGAAGGGGTTGCAACATGACTATTTAGGAGCAGATCTATCTCTTCTTCTGTTAAAGGAGGAGGTGGTCTATGCAATTTCTGGAGCAAGCAACTATTGTTTTCTTTCTCTTCTGCATTTTGACCATGATGTTGAATATCTTCTTCTTGAATGTGATCACAAGAGCTATCATATCATACTTTTTTATCAACCAACTCTTCTTCATACTGATTATCTTCATCGACTTGAGAAATTTCTAATATTCCTTCCTCCTCTTCAAGAAGATGTGTTTGATCTATTTGTCTTATGAGTTTTATATTACAACAATCTTCAAAAAGTATTTCAGCTGAATAGATTCTTTTACAATATTGATGAAAAAGTATGTGAAAATATTTCAATGAAGGAGTACTGGAATGAGGTAAATATTTATACCAGAGTCTAGCATCTCTTTCCAAAGAAAACATAAACAGTTTCATGAGGACATCTTCATGATGTATATTTAATTCATCCATGAGCTTGTGGAACTCAAACAAGTGTTGGGTGGGATTTTCGTCTGCATATTCTCCAAATTTAAGAAGGACATCTTCCCAAACTTTAATGTCTGGAATAGTGTTTGGAAAGCCATAAACATTTGCAAGGTCTGGAGGAGAAAACCTTGTAGCAATCCGAGTGGTGAACGCATCCGACATTTTGAGACTAGTGGAGTCGCCAGTGAATCATGTAGAGTCTTTGAACTAAGGAGTCTCCAGGTGAATGATCACAGCCAATTGAATGCCTATCCCTTGTTCACCATCAAGAAATAGATCTGAACTTTTTGTCGTATCCCAGGGAAGATAAATTCTTTCCTCCTTCCCTGACAATGGTGCCAGAAAATGTTGTTGCAAGAGTTGGTTCTAGGTTGTAATAGAGCCAAGCCTTAGCACATTTTAAATGAAATAAATTTTTTCACTCGGACTTGAATTGGGTGCATGAAAGTAAATTTCGAGATAACCTCGAACTACTTTTGATTGGAAACTACCCCTTCAAACCCGAGAGGGATCTCTAAAAAATATGTCACAATAGGATATTCAATAGGCTTAACAGTGGGTAGATCTATGGGTAACAAAAAGTTTTGGGCTTTTAGGGTTGATGGGTTGGACCAGAAACTAATCCATTGGGCATCGAATCAAATGATCAAGCAAGTAATAAGAGTGTTTCGTCAATGGAAATCCATGGAGCAGAGGCGAGATAGAAGTTGATTATAGAGGGAAGGATTTATAAAAAGTATGGTAGCAGAATAAAGAGAAAATATATCAAAATGCAAGGAGAACTTAGCAATGAGTGAATTCCAAGCATAAATCAATGGAAAGAGATAGTTGGGATAGAGCATCTAGCAAGGATGAATTCTGAACCTTCATATCTCTACAAGAAACAACCTATAACCTGTCCAACAATAGAGCATCTATAAAACAGATCAATTCCATTACAAACACAGTTACAAACTGGGAAGAAAATGGAAATAAAACCAAGTGAAATGATGTGAAAATGAAGCAATAATACATTCTTTGCAAACAAAATCATAGGAATCTTTGATATAGATCGAAAATGCTCTGCACTCTTTTATTAAACATGAAAATGATTTCTACAACCCAGGAGTACTACTCCTCCATTCCTTTTCCCTTTTACAAATATGCCTCATATATGTATTGAGGTTGAAATCCTCTCTAATCTAAAAGATAACAACAATTACAACCAATTCTTGAAACTTTCTACCATAGAAAATGGGCCAAATTGCCAAAAAATAAGGTTGTGGTTATGGCTCTGTATCTCTCGAATAGAGATAGTTGTGTATAAATTTAAAGAGGCTTTTGTGCATCTATTTATTTTGAGAAAAAACCTCTCTCACTTCCCTAAGAACCATTTTCATTTTTCCCAAATCTGCATTTAACAAACATGTGTCGAAGCAGGAAAATATGAAAGCCGAAAATTAGGGCTCGGAGATGGATTCTATGTTGGAAGATTGGTTGTTGCCATTGATGTCAACCCTAGTCATGGGTTTTGGACCGCAAGATTGATGAAGGTATTTGGACATGAAGGAAAATGCACATGTAGATACAACATCCATGGATGGATAGTATACATCATG
>JZKD02S0371919.1:272251-291813 GCA_000966675.3 Picea glauca | reverse complement strand
AAGAGGCTAATGATCTCTGATGTGTTAGGCACAAAATCCTCCAACCGTTTCTCAAAATGATACTCCAGTTGCTCAGAATCCTCATTTGAAAATGATGACTCAACACAGTAAAAACACCATATTTATGAAAATGAACCTCATATTGCGGGCAAATTTTGACTTCCTTACCAAGTTCAAAATGATATTCTGAAGAAACCAATGGACATATTAGGATTTATAAATGTTGATCGACTATTCGAACGTGAAAAATGACCTCTCCATGGCTGAGAAAATTGTGTTTTTCTAAAGCCGTTTTTCATATGATTGGAGTCCCAATTTCGGGTTTTCAGGATTCAGAGAAATGAAGCAGTGGTTATTAAAATCTTCACATTGGCCAAATCCCTGATGGAAAAATCCCCAAAATAGATTCCGGCTTTTACATTGCACTCTTTTGGGCCTTCGGGTTTCGGGTATCATGTCCTCAAGAGTTATGACATGCAAGGAATCCCAAATCGAGAAATCGCGATGGGATTAATTAGACGATAACAATTTGTTTTAATCTCTTAATTAATCATGATTAGCAATTAATATTTAACCTTTCGTGGATTTAAGTGTCGAGAATTTGATAATACTTGACGTGAGAAATCCCGAATTGCGAAATTGCGATAATATTTATTAACGTTAATCTTTCTTAATCTTTATTTGACCCAGCTTATCCTTTAATACTTTAGTGAATTTGGGGATCGGGTTTGTAGTTATTAAGATATCTACGTCGGCCAAATCCCCGACGAAAAAAATAACCCGGACTCATGAGCTATTTCTCCATGTGGCTTAATGCTCGGTGTATGCGGTCGTTCGACTGCCAATGCTTCCATTCATTTTACTAAGTGATTGAAAGACAAAATTTCAATATTTTTTACAACAGAACCAAAACAGAGGAACACCGGGTGGATAGGAAGAATTTATTTTCAAGAAATCCTTCGATTTGAGATCTCGAAATCCCAAAAATGCAAGGAGTGTATGGGAAGTTGGAATCCTCTAAGGATCAAGATCAGAAGGGATAACACTTTCAAAAGTGTTGATGAGATCCAAGAGTCAGACTCATAGGAGGAGCAAAGGTTTGAAACCTTTGAAGACTGATAAATCTTCTAAGTCAAAAGAAATTAGAAACTTAGATGGAGGAGCAATAATGGTCTTTGGATCATAGAGAAAAGGATGAATAATCGTCTGATCTGTGTAAGGTGCACAGCCTTAACGCTTCACATGCACAAGAGAGAGAACCTATCAAGGTTTGAGACTTGAGATTTTTGAAGCCCAAAGAGACGGAAAGCCGAAGTGAAATCTCGGTCGTTTGATCATCCAAAGCAGACATGAGTCATCGGATCGTATAAAGTGAACCTCCGGCATCGGATCAACCAAGTGAATCTGAGACGTCATTTATCGTAAGCTCAGGAGGAGGCAAGCTTGAAACTTGATATTCCTAAAGCGCGAAGAGTTGGAGAACCAAAGCGAATCTAGACCATTATATCTAGAAGGGTATGTGTTGGCGGGTCATGAGATCCATAGGAAGGAAAAGGTGAAAGGTTGAAACATCCAAAGCCCGAATAGTCTAAGAGTTGAGAGCCATTGATATGCAAGGGGACACTTTTCAATAGATCACAAGCTTCGGGTAAAGTGTAGCAGGGTTTTAGTTGAGATTTGAGATTGCCGAATCCTGAAGATCCAAAGTAAATATAGACCGTCATATCTAGAGGAGACATGGCATGAATCCATGGACTCCGGGTAAAGACACAAAGTAATCCTCGATCGTCAAATCAAAAGGACACGCGTCAGTGGATTATAGCCTTCGGATAAAAGACATTGGGAAGAAGGGTGAAGTTTGAGATTTGAGATCTCAGAAGTTTGAAGACCCGAAGGAGATTTCAACCATTGATCGAGAAGAGGGTCGCAGGATCGTTGATCCAAGTAGAAGGGTAAAACACCAGAAGTGAAGGTAGGACCATTGATTGGAGGATAGGTATTCATAGATCGTTAACTCTGGAAGATTGACGTACGAAGGAAAGAGAGGTTTGAGATTTCAAAAGTCCAAAGTCTGGAATTGTGAAGGAGATTGAAGTCGTTGATTTAAGAGGGACATAGATCTGAACCGTTAGTTCAGATAGTACCTTCAAGATCAAGATATCAATGGTCCTGTAAAATTGTGGGGAAAGGAAGTGCATGGACTTTAAAACATTGAGGGCTGGCCGCAATCCATACCATGGTTTCGCTAAGAGGACCCATGGAGGTTCGAGGAGAATTGTGGGCTGAAAAGCGATTTTATCCCAAACTGCTATTGGTCGCGCCCACAATCAGGTGGTCATGAGAAGTCATCGCCCAAGTTCACATCGAGAGGGGGCTTATCAGAAAAAGAGCTAATGCTCAGTACGCTGAGATTTCGAAGAAGAGTGAAAGGGAAAGTCCTGGGTGCTATCAAACCTACACCAAGGCATAGAAAGGGAGTATGTTTAGATACAGAAGGGAACCATTAAGGTTCCAAAGATTCACTTGAATCAAGAATTGGAGATCCTAGACCAGGAGGTCATGCAACCCTTTGGGAGAAGGGGGGGTCTGCATCAGGTGGTATTAGAGATGATATTTTTCTTGCAGACAACAAGCAAAGAAGAGAGAAGGTGAAGAATATAATATGATAATGGTGAATGATATTATAAGCTAAAGTTTTCCTATAGATAGAAGCTGAATAGGAGATAAAGTACTGATACTCTATGTGTGATATATAGCAAGGTGTGTAGTAAATGATAGAAAGCTATATGAACTGAAAATAGAGGATGGAAAATGGCTACTGAAGGCCATATGGGTGTTCAGAGCAAGGACCACCTACAGAAAAACAAAGTTGAGATAGATAAAGATCTCAGAGAAATAAGAGAAAAGATGGAGAGGCTAGAATTGAAGATGCAACAGGATGCAAAGTTACATTGGACATATGAATGGCCTTTGAAGAGGAAAGTAAAATGACATGTCTAGAGGGGAACAACAAATGTTGAAAAGGTGGTTGAGGAATGCTAAGAACCTCAGTGATACAGAGGAGGAAGTGGTTCACATCTGTGAGCCAGAAACTAGGAAGAGTCTCAGTGATAATGAGGATAAGAGATCAGTGGATGATATCAAATAATGCTAGAAGAGAAGCATCGAGATATCAAATTATCAGGTGGGCAATGATATGAGATTAGTAGAGGATTTTGCAATGGAAAGGGATCAATGGGAGGTCTCATATACTGCCAGAGGAGAAGTAATGAAAGTTCAGATTGTTAGGTGGGCAATGAGATGGGATCATTGGAGGGTCTCATAGACTTCCAAGAGAAAAGAAGAAAAATCCCAAGTTTCCAGGTGGGCAAGGGAAGTGAGAGGAGATTGTTTGAAAGTCTCATGAACTTAGTCGAGAGTTCATATCAGCAAGGAGAGCTAGTGGAGGTGGATCATAGGAGTATTTTGATCATTGGAGGAATTGAGATATTCCTACCAAGTATCCCAATTGGGGCTAGAGCATGTGTTGTAGGAGAAACAACAGAAGGACAACAAACAAAGACTATCAAAGAGGAGAAAGAACAGACACTGATGTCTACTCCAACAGAAAAAGAGGAGAATTTAGATGAATTTATCACTCAATGGGAGCAAGAGATGAAGATGTTCGAGTATTGGTTGAACAATCCAAAACCAAAAGATGGTTGCTAGAAGACATTCACGAAGATTGTGAGAGAAGAGCATTCAAAAAAAATTCTCAGAAATTTCAGCCGAGAAGCTGAACAAATGATGAATGCAACATGAAAACATGTAGCAGAAGAGGGAGTAGAATTCTAGCTAGAGGAACAACTGATAGAAGATGGATATATTCCAACACAAGAGGACCCGACATAAACCAATATGTCAGAGGAAGATGCTGAGCAACAATTCAGTAAGGAGAATTAAAAATTGAAGTCTGTAGCAGAGTGGAAAACTAGTGCCACAAGAGGAGATGAAGACAACATGAGAGATCAAGTAGATCTGCCCATTGATAAGTATAGAGAGGAGGAAGTGAAACATAGAATAATTCATAAGAAGAGACAACAACTGGAGCAGATGGACAGTGTGATAGAAGAGATCAGAAAGATGATGTTGAGGTCAGCAGAGGAGATTGTTAGCAAGGAGAATCTAAGCAGAAGAGATTCTGCCATAGCAATAAGGAAGCAACAACAACAAAAAAAACAAAGTAGACTAGTAGGTAGACATCTCCAAGTAAAATTTTGGGATCCAGGTGGATTTCAACAGATATGGAGAGCTCATGAGCAGGATCTCATGAAGTTTTCACAACAGTGGAGTATGATGCAGGAACATCTTTCTGACTCAACAGATGCATTAACAAATCAACACGTCACCACACATTTGGAGATAGGGAGAGGAATGAACCCTCTCATTTTAGAAATTTGAATTATAAAATTAAGTTAATTTATGTGTAAGATCGATAAATTCCAAAGCCATTCTTTTGGACAGGTGTGGATGGGTTCATCGAAATAATCGACTGTAAGAAGGTCTAGATCTGTTTCAAGGCTGGATATTTTTCAATGTAATGAGTCATAGGGTTAAGGTGTCTTAATGGAAATGTAGATGGAACTAAGGCGGTGGACAAGATAAACTCATAGAGCTCCCTCTTTTGTAAAAAAGAGAGATCTTTTGTATAGAGATGAGTTTTTTTTATTAGATTAGGAGATCATGAGATAGAGATAGAGATCAATAGAACATAGTAGAGTAGAAGAAAGACAGAGGAAAGAACTGCAATATTATGTAATTTGTTTTCATGAATGAATAGAATAGACATAATTGTCCTGAATCCTTGGACTGTGTTCATTTGATGTGTGAATGAATGAATGTTGTATTATGTGTATGTTGTTTATTTCATTTTTTTCATGTGTGATTGTTAAAGAGTTGATCATATGAGTTCGTGACGAAACTGGATAGGTTTCAATTGTTTCTCTTCTGAAACTTGTATGCAAGGTGTGCATATCGAACGCAAGGAGTGCGTCGATTGAGTCTCGGATTGACTCAGAGGAGTTCAGAGAGAACAAAGGAAACTTAGACCAGGTGCAAGGAGTGCACAACGTCAAGAAGAGACCAAGCGTCGAAGAACCAGAAGAGAGGAATGCCAAGTGGGTAAGAAGAATTTATTTTCAGGAAATCCTTCGATTTGAGCTATCAAAATCCAAAGAATGCAAGGACTGCGTGGGAAGTCAAAATAATTTAAGGATCAAGCTCAAAAGGGATAACATTTTTCAGAAGTGTTGACGAGCTCCAAGATTCGAACTAGTAGGAGGAGCAAAGGTTTGAAACCTTTGAAGACTCATAAATCTTCTAAGTCGAAAGAAATCATAATCTTAGGAGGAGGAGAAATAGTGGTTGTTGGATCATAGAGAAAAGGATGAACAATTGTCTGATCTATGTAAGGTGAATGAGCCTTAATGCTTCACATGCACAATAGAGAGAACCTATCAAGGTTTGAGACTTGATATTTCCAAAGCCTGAAGAGCCAGAAAGTCGAAGTGAAATCTTATTCATTCAATCATTAGAAGCACACCTGAGCCGTCGGATTGTCCGAAGTGAAACTTAGGCATCAGATTGACCGAGTGAATCTGAGTCGTCAGATATCATAATCTCAAGAGGAGGCAATATTGAAACTTGATATTCTCGAATTGTGAAAAGCTAGAGAACCGAAGCAAATATGCATCATTAGATCTAGAAGGGTATGTGTCAACGAGTCGTGAGATCCAGAGGAAGGAAAAGGTGAAAGGTTGAAACATTTAAAGCCTGAATAGTCGAAGAGCTGAGAGACATCGATTTACAAGGGGACACTTGTCAATAGATCGTGAGATCCGGGTAAAGTGTAGTGGGGTTTCAGTTGAGATCTGAGATTGCCGAATCCCGAAGATCCGAAGTAAATTTGGACCGCCAGATCTAGAGGAGACGTGTCATGAATCAGTGGACTCTAGGTAAAGACCCAAAGTAATCCTCGATTTTCAGATCAGTAGGACACACATCAGTGGATTATAGCCTTTGGATAAAATGCACTGGGAAGAAGGGTGAAGTTTGAGATTTGAGATCCCAGAAGTCCGAAGACTCGGAGGATTTCAACCATTGATCGAGAAGAGGGCTGTAGGACCATTGATTCAAGTTGAAGGGTCAAACACCCAGAATGAAGGAAGGAATGTTAATTGGAGGACATGTGTCCACAGATCGTCAACTCCGGAAGATTGACATATGGAGGAAAGAGAGGTTTAATATTTCAAAAGTCCGAAGTCGAGAATTGTGAAGGAGATCGCAACCATTGATTTAAGAGGGATAGATCTGGTCCATAGATTTGAAAGGCGTAGATATGAACCATGAGTTCATATAGTACCATCAATATAGGGATATCGACGGTCCCATAACATTGCGAGGATAGGAAGTGCACAGAATTTAAAACAATGAGGGTGGGCCACAATCCATACTGTGGTTTCACCAAGAGGACACATGGAGGTTTGAGGAGAATTGCGGGCCGAAAAGTAGTTTGATTCCAAACCACTAATGGTTGTTCCCACAATCGTGTGGTCATGAGAAGTCATCATCCAAGGACACATCAAGAGGGGGCTTATAAGAAAAAGAGCTAATGCTCAATACTTTGAGATTTCATAGAAGATCGAAAGGGAAGGTCGTGGGTGCTATCAGACCTGCACCAAGGTGCTGAAAGGGCCTGTGTTTAGATACAAAAGAGAACCATTAAGGTTCCATAGAGTCACTTGACTCAAGAATTGGAGATCCTAGATCAGGAGGTCATGTAGCCCTTTGGGGAGAAGGGTAGGTCTGCATCAAGTCTTCCCAAAATGTTTGATCGAATTACAATTTCTATAGAAGAGTCAAGGGATTTATCTCAGCTAAACCTTACTGATTTATTTGGTAGTCTTCAAGTTCATGAAGACAAGTTGAAAAAGAATGAGGAACCTTTTGATCAGGATTTTCAAAGTAATTTGAAAGTTGATGAGAAGAAGAAGCAACTTTCTACTTCCATGACTGAAGCTTGTACTCCTTTTTTTTAGGAGGAAGAGGTTGTTGCAGAGGTAGAGGAAGAGGTGGCCGAGGTAGAGAAAGAAGCAATAGCTCTGGAAGAGGAATTTTTCATTGTAGATACTGTAATAAAATGGTCACCTTGAAAGTTATTTCCTTAAGAAGAAGAGAGACACCTCTCAAGAAAATTTCAACAAGGAAGAAGATGAAACCTCTCAAACTTTGTTTCTTACAAGTAATTGCCTTGAAGTTAAAGATGATTTTACATGGTATTTAGATAGTGGTTGTTCAAATCATATGACTGTTATAACAATATTTTCCTCACCATTGCTATCTTGCACAAAGGGCCTTTTTCCATTTCCTTATGTAGGCTTATTATCCCTTTTTGATGAATCCAGAGCTAAAAATTAACATTTTTCCACATATACACGCCCCATCAACTATACAACAAGCATATATGCAAGATGCTCCACTACAACCCATGTACATCGAGATTTGTGCCATAAAATACAAAATGGACTCGGGTTTCCATATCACGACAAGAGATCTCTGATCCTTGGCCTTCCATATATTGGAAACGTTCCGACTCGACCGTTCAGTTTCATTTTGAAGGCTATAAAAGCACAATTTCAAGCTATGGAAAAGAAGAGAAAGAATTCACATTTGAGAGCAAAGTTACTCTGGAGAAATTACTTCATATTGAGTCTACATCCCTTTGTCGCTCAAGTCTGAACACAGTTTTCAGCCCCCAAGCTCTTTCCTTATTGTTGAGAGAACCTCATTATCTCTCTCATTTGAGCTTGCCTTTGGTAGAGGAGTGAAGTGGTGGAGGCCTAGTTGGAAGGAACTTGGTTTCTTAGTTTCAAACCGTGCCGACATGGAAGTCTATAATGTTGTCACTTCTGCTGATCAATTATTAATAGAAATACTTGTTTCCCATCCTATTGGTATCATGCAAATATTTAATTATTATCCATGGGCATGTTTGTAATGTTTATTAATGGATTATGTTATATGATGTGCTAATCTCATTTATATCATCACTATATACTTTCTCTACTTGTTTTTTAAGAACTTCTTGCAAGTATAAAGCTTTGGGTCAAAGTGCTCAATGGTGGAACATCATCGAACGTTGGATCGAGGTAGGCCTCTATCTTGTACTTCACGTTAGTTTATATAACATATGATGGAATTGAGTTGATTTCTGTAGTCATACCTGTCTGCTGTGGTTTACCCTTCGCCATAGAGAGTTTTTCCCTCGTAACAAAATTGATGACTCCACTAGGGATAGATCTTCCTTCTAAGGGTTGAAGTATTTTTCTTTTTGCATTGCTCTTTTTCCTTTGTGTTTCTAGTCATATCACGACTTGATAGATTCTGTTCACTCTGAGTCTGAGTGTCCAACCTTTTTTCTCTTTCCCGACCTTGTTTTAAATCCTGTACGCCCCTTGTTTCCTTATATTCACGTACACACGTGTCCTGCCTCTCTGCAAGATGTGTATATATGCACTGTTCTCTTGAACAGTCACGTATACCACTTTTCTTAGCTTGTTTTCTTGGTTTGGTGATTGTTGGGTAAGATTTGATGTGTGCTAAGGTTTCTTAGGTCTTTGTAGTGCCTGTTGAATTTTCTGGGTTGACATGAAGCCTGTTGGGAGTTGAATTTATGGGCATCGTCTTTCTCATTGCTTTTCATTTTTTGATTTGTCCTTGAACCCTGGGTTGTTTGCTTGGTTGCTTGACTTTCTGCTTGAATCATTTTGCTTATACCTAGTATAATTCTTTATATTAGGCTGCTTACCAGTCCATGCATTTTCTCTTTAATATATTGAAAATAAAAAAATATAGGTATTTTTCATTGGTTAACATTTTTGTCTTTGAAGCTTTATCATTAGTTTAGTACATTTAGTGAAAAATTTCATTTTATTTCTGAATTGTAGATTTGAAATTGAAAATTGCACTGTTTTTATTAGCATATCATTCATTGAAAAGTTAAAGATAGGCTTTGCATTATATTCATATTTATATTCTTGCAGAGTCATAACATCATGAGTTTCACTTCCATACCTTTTTGAGTAATCACGGCCAATAAAATTTACGATTCAAAACTAAAATTGATTGGACACAATTTTATTTTTAGGGTGCACAAACTAGTCTACAATTTAGTGCCTTGGGATAGGATTTTCTGAGTAAACTTCTCCAAGGCAATTAAATCAAAATATGTGTTTGAGACAGGGAGTTGAGAATTCCATTGTATAATTGGTAATATCAGGAGGCTTTGCTCACACTGGAGTTAATCACGAGGTTGCGTGAAGTTAGTTGAAAGGATAACCCCTGGATACTCGCCTAGTGTCAGACATATTTATGTGGATTTATTCGTATTCGGGGATCTTGCTAGTGCCCATACCTCTGTGAGAGGAGGTGATTTAAATGTTTCAGGCTTTGATACCCTACCCATACAGTGATCCAGACTTATGACTACTCGCCTATGCATCGGTTATATAGTGGTTTATTAGTTGCTTGACTTAGGTATTTCATAGGTTACTTGCAAGGGTTATTCTGCTTGTATCCTGGGTCAGATAGAGGTCGGACTACACACAACATTTATGGAGGATTACCTCTATGGGGGGATCTGACCGACTGGTTGTTAATCCCATGAGGGCCTCTATAACTGATTTTGTTACCTCCAAACTTTAGTGGGGAGTCTCAAGTCCCTCTTGGACGAGGCATACCTTCTTTAGCGAGGGAGACCACTCAGCCACTTTAGCCCGTTTGGATGCATATTGGTTGTTTGACATTTTCTGGTATGCTCTCTAACTACTAGTTGGCCTTAGGATATATTTGTATTTTTTAGAGTCATAAGTCATCATGGAGTTGGACTAGCTTCCCTGTCGGTCCCATCGGTTGCTATAGTTACCACCGGATTTTGAGTTCTTTCCTTATAAAAGGCATAGAGTTTGTAGAATTTGTACACATACATCTACCTTTATGACTTATGATTCCACAAGGATGAGTACTCAGTCTAGTTTTTAGAATACTAAGATTTCTTCGACTCCCATACCCACTATAGTTAATGGAACCCCTTCGACTCCTGCAGCCGCTACAATTGCAGTGTCGGAGGCTTATACCAGTACTATGGCTCGACCTGTAGTTAATGCTTCATCTCTTGCCTCAAACCCTTTTGGGGGTTTAGGACACTCGATGGGTTACAATGTTCAGTCCATCCCTATGGCTTCTAGTCCATTTTCTTATGGTATGCCTAACTTCACTTCGTAGTTTTTGACTTCCATTCTAGCTGCTGACCCTAACTCTAGCCTTGGACTTGGGGGTACCGCACCTCCTTACAATCCTTTCCCTTTTGGTGGTTTTCATATCCCCCAAGCGAATCCTAATTTAGGAAGTGTCCCTTTTCTTAACCCCAGTTCCAACCCTTCTATGGCTAGATGGAACAACCCAGCTGGTGGACAAGTTCCACCCTATATCCCTATCTCCCCCATGCCGATTCTAACCAATACTTTTGGCATGACGAATCCACTTCAATCCTTTGGGTTCCCACCTGGAGGAGGTCAATATTACACTTTGGGAAACCCCCAAACTGGATCCAATCCTGTTGGGAGCAATTTTCACAACCCCCAGCTCAGATCTAATCCGGTTGGGGGGAATTTTCATAACCCTTATCAAAACATTTCTGTTGGGATGATGCCCAATCCATATTACACGAATCAGCCTGGAGGAGGGCCTTATAATTCCGGAAAATGTTTTGTTCCTCACCAGAACCCTGGATGGAATGCAGTTCCTAATGCACAATATTTCGTGGGAGGACGGGGTCAGATGTCGCAACCCCATCTTCCCTTTCTGGCCACGCTTAATCTGCTAGACTTGTCTAAATTAATGAATGACCCAGTGAATCATGATCCCACATGGCCCCCTGTCCCTACCAAACTTCTGTTAGACATTCCAAAGTTTGAAGGTAAGAATGGCGAGGACCCTGGTGATCACGTCACTACTTTTCACCTTTGGTGCTCATCGAATTCTTTGAACCAAGTTTCTATTAGATTATGATTTTTTTAGCACACTCTCATTGGAGTTGCATCACAATGGTTCATTGAGATACCTAAGGGGACATGTGGGTCATTTCATCAGTTGGTGCTATCCTTTATCAACCACTTTCAACTACCCATTCATTACTATGCTGGCCTTGAACTTTTGTCGACTCTACGCCAGGGTACCAACACTCACATATCAAACCATATCTAGGAATGACATAGGTGCAGACGATTGATTAAGACTCCTATACCCCCAACCTTTCTTCTAGAATGGTTCCTAAAGTCTTTTCACACTCCTATATTAAAGGATGTTGCTACTTCCAGGGTCTTCAATGAGGAAGAAGCTATATTTAGAGCCCAACAACTCGATTTGATATATGCTCAGTCTGGGATGTTATATCACCTTCTTCCAGACGCACCGCGTCCAAATCACGATATTAGATAGAATCCTGGACCACATGCCGATGTAATTGTAGGGTCCACTAATATAAATTCCACAGACTCGACAACGATGTTTGCCGGAGGACTAGCTTCATCCTCATCCTCCAAACCCACCCAATTGACAGATGTACATTCCGTGCAATCGTCGAAAAACCCAAATGGTGACCAACAACCAGATGAGAATAAAAGGAAAGGTCGAATAATCGTAAGGGTGGGAAGAATAATAATAAACCCAAGGACAAATATAATAATGGGAAACATAATGATAATGCTGGAGAGGTCAAGAAAAATAAACGTACGGTGAAGTTTCCTTGTAAACTTTGTATCGATGACCACCTTACACATTTATGCCCCAAACTCGTGGAGGCTGCGAGAATTTTAAATGTATCGCCTGATGTGCTGACAAATCCATTTCCACACAACCAACACTTATCCTCGATCTCTTCAAACACCAGAAATGAGCCTAGTGGAAGTCAAAACCCACCAACACAAGATGGCGATCGTGTTTGCATCAATATGGTCGACACAAAAATTGATATAGCCACCCACTCTCGATATTATGGCTCTTCAAAAGCTAGTACCAGGCTAGAATCTCCTCCTCCCCCTTCGGAGATGAACTTACAGATTGAGAAACTAGAGCCACTGCCTCGTATTCCAAAATGAGTACTTAAGCGCTCTACCCACAACCTTAATGCTAGAGCCGCCCAAAACTACTCCATTATTGAAGATCTGGGCCAAACCCCTTTCGCGATGTCAACTTTGGAGGTACTCCATATGTGTCTATCATAGAGGAATGCCTTACTCTTTGCATTAGGAGCTATAGAACCTAGTGGCTCGAAATTTATCAAGTTTGACGTCGTGGATGTGAAGCCTCGCTTACCCTACCATGTGGCTTTCCAAATCAATGTAGAGTATTCAAATATACTATCAAACGAGTAGTCGTTGATGAAGGTGTTTCCACCTACATGATGTCCCTGGTCTATTGGAAATCTATCGATTCTACGACACTTTCCAAGTCATCAAACATGTTTATTGAATTTGGCAGTCATTCCTTCCACCCTCATGGTATTCTCCCCACCTTTTTGGTCCAGTTAGGTGGGAAGATAGTAGAGGTGGAAGTAGAGGTAGTTGATGCAGCTCTCGATTATAACTTGTTACTAGGTCACAATTGGACCTATGCTATGGTCATTTTTGTATTGTTTGTCTTCTACACACTTTATTTTCCTCATCAGGGGGAGATCGTGATGGTCGACCAGTTATCCTTTGCGTACTCTAGTCCTAATGCATCTGTTGGACCATCGATTCCAGTGATCGACAATTTTCAGCTGACAACTGAGAATATCGCTGTCAGAATGTATTCTTCCCTCATGGGTACTTTTGACTTCTCGACACCAATTCAACACGTTTACACTATGTCTAGTAGGCCCACTACTACAGGGAGGTCCATTCCTTTCCACACTTCCTATCTTAGTGATCCATGGACCCTACCTTCTCTGACTTCATTGAGTGAAGACCAGTTTCATGCTGACATGGCTATGCCACTATCGGCAACAAATATTGTGTATCAAGATATTCTTGACTCTTTCGTCGATCCTGATCCTGTTACCTCGCTGGTGGACGAGGAGGATCCTGTTCTTAGGACTGTATGGGCCACCTCGTTATCTTGTTCACATGAATTCTTAGATGATACTTTGCCTTCGGATGAATCCATCCTCGAAGCCATGAATGGTTTCGAGAGACCTTGGGATGATATGCATCATCGATCCTATTTTCTCCCAAGTCTTGAAAGAATCGAGCAAGATGATTTTTGGTCTACCTTGAGTGAGATAGTCAGTCACGCCGTATTTCTACTCAATACGCACAAAATTTATGTCGAAGGAAATATGGCAAGTATTTCTCCAACCGTCTCGATCGACATCTCTTGTACCCCTGGCAAGATTGAGAACGTAAATATAGGTGCAGATTGTTTGCTAGAAGAAATTCTGATATACACTGATCTCGTCAAAGAATTTTGAGATGTATTCTCTTGGAAATATGAAGAGATATCAGGGATCGACCCTCGTATTGTCGAACATAAGATTAGAACTTACCCAGATTCTAAACCTGTTCAACAACGTCTTAGAGCTGTGAATCCTAGGAAGGCCCCTGCTATTCAGGTAGAGATGGAGAAGCTTCTTAATGCTGGCTTCATCTACCTGGCTCCCTTGACTGAATGGGTATCCAACTCCGTGCCCGTAAATCAAAAACAAGGAACCATCCATGTGTGTATGGAATTTTGTGACCTGAACAAGGCTTGTCCTAAAGATAACTTCCCCACGCGTTTCATTTATCAGATTCTCGATGAGTGTGTAGGAAGCAGAATATTTTATTTTATGGACAGATTTTCAGACTATAACCAAATCTAGATCAAACCTAAGGACCAACACAAGATGAAATTTATATGTCCTTGGGGTACTTTTTCATACCGAAAAATGCCTTTTGGCCTTAAAAATGCTGGAGCAACCTTCCAACGAGCCATGACTTTCACTTTTCACAATCTGAAACACATAGTCGAAGCCTACCTAGATGATCTTGCTGCTCACTCTTGCAAGAGAGTGAATCATGTTACTATTGGTAGAGGGGTAGACCCAGGGTTCAACACTACAACAACGCACCAACAAAACCCTAACTATCGACCCTTTCGACAACACCTACGAAGTAGATGAAGTCTCACCCGAGGTAGAGGCAGGGTTGGTTGCAGGACTCAAGTGTCTGCAACCTTATATGGGACACAGATCTATGATTGTACTACTTAATAAATCACTTAGCACCTTCAATTCCTTAATATGCAATAGTTATCTACTTCATTGATAAAATAGAGCCTCACAGTATTCACACTAATCTACTATATATAAGCACTTAGCATCAATAGTTAGGTCAGATATAACAGATCAAGAACTAAACACATTCATATGGATCAGATCTAATATTCTCACATGTTGTTATCACTGAGAATATAAGATCTATCTAAATACATCATAAAGCACTTAGCAAATAATAGGTAACACATCAAGACAAAGCACAAAGCATCATAACACAGTGTTTACGTTGTTCACCCCCTCCCTGGGCCTACGTCCACCAACTCTTCTTCTTTATTGTCTTCAATCAATCAGTTACAACACAGAGCCTCAAACCCTTACTCCACATAGGACAAAGGATTTGCACAGCTCGCTAGATCCTTGTTCCTTGGGTTACAACACCAAGTCCTTCACAATCTATCACAACCCCTTGCACTCATCTCTGTAAGTATCTTACAGTCATGCACACACCATCTACAAACCCTACTTGAACTTAGCATATATTACATCACTTAGATATAGGACTTAGCCATTCATTAGTGTCTCTCTTCTTCCTATCCTAGGCATCTATTTATGCATAAAAAAAAGGCCAAAACATGGGTAAACCCATGGACCGACATCCCATTCCCGTTACATATTCCCAAAAACCCAAAAAGATACCCAAAAGGGGGTCGAGATCCCGTGATCTTTGCTTCGTCTTGCACTCCTCCTTCGATAGGCTGTCGAAGTTCCAAAATAGGTCAACGTGACCAAGAAATTCCCAAAACCTGGTCAAGGGCCAACAGGCCCCCAACACTCACCTGTGACTCATCCCAAGTCACTTTGGTCTAACCAATTCTTCCTCAAACGCCTTGAGATTGGCTCGATTTGCTTCTAATTGATACTTTGTTGTGGCCTCTTGTTCAATGAACTCATGGATCAATGCATCATTCACTGGTCCTTCTAGGCAGTGTTCTGCTGTGAGGACAATCTGTTCTAGCTCTGCACCTTGGCTCTTGACCTTTGTAAACAACAGGAATGTCTTAGCTTGCATAGATTGAAGTTGTTGAGTGACTTCCATCACTTTTCTTTGAAGCATATGGATCTTCTCCTGAGTTGTACATTGTTCGTGAGACCTATTCATTCTGTCTGTAGCTGACAGGGCCTTCAACTGTGCCTGTAGTGTATATGTCTGCTACTTCGCTTCCTGGAGCTATGACTCCAACACCTGTAACTATGGGTTCTCAGTGAGGTTTTCATAGGTCTAAGAGTTGCAGTTACTCAGCTTCTTTCACTCCAAGGAAATATATTTTAATCTGTTGACTGTGCTATGGGCAGTTTCTTCCCTTTGGTCTTGTACATCATGAGGGGTCTCGGGCACAGTGCGGAGCTCCAAGTCTGCTATGCGCTGCTGGATTACTTCTTCGAGTTGTGCCACCTGTTGTGGAACTCGTTCTTTGGCCTTTACTTCGATGACTATCATAGAGCGAAGTTCTTTGTGAACCATTTCCTTAACTTCGAGTTTCTCTGTGAGCAACTGTTCCATTTCTTTATGCATCTAGGATTTTTCTTCATTGAACTTCTCTTGCAGATAAATCTTCTCTCGTTCTGTAGTACTGCACTTCTCTAAAAGATATTCATGTGCTTGCAATGAAGCCTGGGTGGCTTGCATTGTCTCCTCCTGTGCTCGTCGAAGACAAGCTTCGACTGTATCATTGATCCAGTGGAGTTGAGTTGGCTCATCTCCCATTTCTGGTGTTCTTGTTGATAGAGGCATAGTAGAAATTGCACGAATGGATTGTAGTGCTTGCTGCACTTCTTGAAGTGCAACCTTGATCCGACTGAACACCTCCTCCTGCTTAGCTTCTTGCTTCTTTTCTATCTCCAACGAAGCATCGTTCAGTACTACGACGATGAAGTCGAAGTCGTCTGAGGTGAGGGTGGTCTCAAACTTAGTCCTGGTTGCTTTCAATTTCTTCCTTGAGGAAGGTTTCGGAGGGGAAACCTTCCTTTTCTTCGAGGGGCCCTCCTTGTCTCTAGGCAGTGTAACCTCACCTTTCTTCTGTTCCACTTATGTGCCATCTATATCTCTGCCATCACCTCCTTTCTTAGATGACATAGAAGCAGTCTTCGCTGAGGTACTTCTTACATCTTGAGGTTCTTCTTTTTTCTTGGTCTTGCTCGGTCCGGGTGTATCGTGCACTGCTTATGGACTATCAATATCAGATAGCTTTGCGGGGTCTACTGGGATGAGGAGGTTCATCGACCACTCCTTAGTAATCTCTTCTAAGTCTTCCCTTGTCAGCTTGTAGTATTACTGCAGTTGTTGTTTATTCTCATCAGCGCGTGCTGTGATATAGATGAAATGGCGGTCCGTGCTGAATTTCAACAAGGGTCTGAACCTATGGAGAGTGTTCATGGTTATAGGAGGCTCAGACTGGATATCATTCTTCAGCTAGTTGTAATAGGTGTGGAAGACAAAATTTGATTTCCATTGCTTTTTCATGTCACTAGAGTACCACAAAATACTGAACTTCACGGCCAGTGGTTCAAAGGGCTTGATGTCCGGGAAGGTCGCACCTTCCGGCATCTCCCATGCAATAAAAGCGATCAAGATGAGCAACCAATTGAAGTGGAACTGAGATCCTTGGTCATGTGCTTCCCTGCATTCATCTGATAGACGAGGCGCACTGCACCATTCTTGATGGAGGCTACCTTGTAGCCTTGCATCCCTTTCTCGACATCTTCATAAGTGTCTTTAATTGTCTGCACTAGGGTGCGAACTGCGGTCTTTTTGGGGTAGAAATCTTATGGATCAGGGCCTTGCATGCTCAACCTTGTGATCTGGTTGATCAATGTCAGATCCATTATGATGTGGTGATTCAACCACAAATATCCACCATGGGCACAGGGGCATACCCAGGGTTCAATTCTACAACAACGCATGAACAAAACCCTAACTACCGGCCCTTTCGGTAACACCTTCAAAGCAGATGAAGTCTCACCCAAGGTAGAGGCAGGGGTGGTTGCAGGAATCAAGTGTCTGCAACCTTAGCTGGGACACAAATCTTTGATTGTACTACTTAATAAAGCACTTAGAACCTTCAGTTCCTTAATATGCAATCGTTATCTACTTCGCTGATAAAACAGAGCCTCACAGTATTCACACTAATCTACTGTATTTAAGTACTTAGCATCAATAGTTAGGTCATATCTAGCAGATCAATAACTCAACACATTCATATAGATCAGATATAATATTCTCACATGTCATTAGCACTAAGCATAGAAGATCTATCTAAATACATCATAAAGCACTTAGCAAATAACAAGTAACACATCAAGAAAAATCACAAAGCATCATAACATAATGTTTATGTGGTTCACCCCCTCCCTAGGGCTATGTCCACCAACTCTTGTTCTTTATTGTCTTCAGTTAATCGGTTACATCACTGAGCCTCAAATCTTTACTCTGCATAGGACAAAAGATCTGCATATCTCGCTAGATCCTTCTTCCTTGCGTTACAACACTAATCCCTTCACAATCTGTCACAACCCCTTGCACTCAACTCTGCAAGTCTCTTACAGTCATGCACACAACATGTACAAACCCTACTTGCACTTATCATAGATTAATTAACTTAGATCTAGCACTTATCCATTCATTCGTGTCTCTCTTGTTCCTAGCCTAGGCATCTATTTATACATACAAAATAGGCCTAAACATGGATAAACCCATCATCCAACATCCCATTCCCATTACATATTCCTAAAAACCCAAAAATAGGCCCAAAAGGGGGCCGAGATCCCATGATCTCTACTTCATCTTTCACTCCTCCTTTGACGGGATGTCGAAGTTCCAAAATAGGTCAACATGACCAAAAAATTCCCAAAACTTGGTCAAGGGCCAACAGTTACGCACCTTCGGCTAGTCTTTGAGAGATGTCATTACTATAGAATCCGGTTAAACCCTCTTAAATGCATCTTTTGTGTTAAGTCTGACCATCTCTTAGGATTTTTAGTTTTCGAGACTGGGATAATGGTAGATCCTCTTGAGGTTGAGGCAATACTTAAGTTGCCTCCCCCGTGCACAATTAGACAACTTCAAGTTTTACAGGGAAAAGATAACTTTCTACATCGGTTCATAGTGAATTATGCCAATATTACTAAAGGTTCCATGCACCTCTTGAAGAAAGACACCCCCTTTATCTGGGATGAGCGAGCCTAGGAGTCTTTTGATGCTTTGAATAAAGCCTTGGTATCGGCCCCTCTTCTGAAATCTTCCAATTGTAGTAGAGATTACTTGTTGTATATTATTGCGTCTGCAGAGACGATTGGTATGGTTCTAGTTCAGGAGGATGAGGAGCTCCATGAGCACATCATCTACTATCTCAGTAGAAATTTAGTCGGTCTTGAGCTTAATTACTCTCATGTTGAAAATCTAACTTTGGCTATTGTACACGTAGTCCAATGCTTATGTCACTATATATTACTTTTCAAAACTACAGTGGTTGTTGATGTCAATCTGTTTCAATACGTCCTTACTAGACGTATCATTAGAGGAAAATATAATAAATGTATTGTCATCTTACAAGAATTTGATCTCGACTTCACTTCGGCCAAGTCCAAGAAATCACTAGTGTTTGTAGATTTAATATCCAATTTCCCATGATTAGACGAGGATGTTATCCATGTTGATTCGTTCACAGAAAAACACATTTTCCTTGTCTCGTCATTCGATCCCTGGTATGGACACATTGTTTTATATCCTCAAACCTTGAAGTTCACTCAACATCTCTCGCGAGATGATCGACGACACATTAGATACCAAGATGAAAAGTATACCATAGTTGGCGACACTTTATATCACCGAGGAATAGATAATATCTCGAGTCGTTTCTTAACCCACGAGGAAGTCGAGTCAGTCCTAAATGATTGCCACAAAGGGGCTTATGGTGGTCACCTATCTAGGCTTGCGACAACCCAAAAAATCATGCGAGCCAGTTATTTCTGGCCTACTATATTTAAAGATTGTATCGAAGTGGTTAAGAAGTGTCACCTCTGCCAGGTATTCACTCGAAAAATGTGCTCGCATCCAGCCTGATCCGGATTATTTTCGGCACGAAATGAGAGCGGAGATATAATAAATAAATGCACAGAGATATCGCGTATACCCAGTAATATAACAGAAATATATCAGAGATGCAACCATAAA
>JZKD02S0371919.1:241865-254605 GCA_000966675.3 Picea glauca | reverse complement strand
AGTGAATACGTGCAATCCATTTGAGGTAGTGCCTGATAATTATTGAAACGTGGTAATAAAATCTTGCATAGATATTAATCCATGTTAATCATCTTAACGTGGCAATTATATGACCTTACAGTAAATTTTTAATATGATTAGGTAAATGTGAAAAAGTAAACATGTTAACGCACGCATTCATAAATGCAAGGAAGTTATGAACAATAAATCTTATTCATTGATTTGGGAGGACGACTAAGAATATACCAGCATCTTCAATTGCTGACCATAAGATTAATATTTAAGGTTAAAAGATCATTAAATGTGCCCATTGTCAATAGATATACGCCTTTCGACGTAATTAGAATATAGTATAAATATTATAATACTAATATTATAATATAGTATATATATATATATATATATATATATATATATATATATATATATAATGATGAAAAGTCTATCGTTTTTTTTCAAAATCACTAGTAAAAATTATAAAATTTATATTAAGCAAAAAGAAATTGCAGATACTTCATAGTGGGGTAGAAAATAGAAGGTCCCCGACAAATGAAGGGACGTCCAAAAGTTATATATATATTGGCTATATTTGTTCGAATCCATTGGTATTAAAAAAGAAATAGATACCATAGTAAAATTTTAGTCAAACTATTGCTAAACATCAAAGGAGTTGTATTGAACATCAAAATCAAACCAAACATGATACATAGGGAATTCTGAGACTTAGTAAGAGTTTAGAGGGGCATCTAATGCTGAGGGAATTACCTTGAGATGAACAATGGTGGTTTTCTACATTTCTAGATGCTAATGACCATCTTTATTGTTGGAAGGAGCAAGATGAAGCTGCAATTGTGAAGTACGTGGAGAAAGTGAGGACAAATGAGCTCCAATTTTGATGACCATTGGTTTATCGTCGTTCTGAGTATAAATACCACACACTGCTTCTAATGCCTCAAAATGTTGATGTTTCTACTTGAGTGTTTCCATTATAGCAAATCCTCCCCCATGCCCCCCTTTCAGAGAATTTTAAAGGGGAAATGACCAAGGGGATTATTCTTTTGATCATGGAATGACTTGGTCATAACAATATAAGTTGATGAAAATGACTCCCATCGAGTGCTTAGAATCCATATTTTCCCATTCATTCACTAGTCCATTTTGTTCATGTAAGATATGGAACCACTCCAATGTTTCAAAATTCTTACATTGTACTTTGAATTTGTTGAGAATGGCCATCAAATGAATGTTAGAGGGGAGAGTCTCTGCTATCATATGTTTGATGAGAAGTTCAGAATCTCCAAAACCGTTGATCGATTTGACCTGCATATCTGAGGCTACCTTTAATCCCTGGAGTAATGTATAAGATTCTCCTTGGTTATTAGATAGAATGCCCAGAATCCATTCATAAATTGATTCGATGGTTACCTTAGGGCTGAGAATACCACCCCTATCACCTTCTAGCTTGAGATTACCCTTATCTGCACCATCAAAGAAAAGAAGAAATGAATTTTGATGAGATGATCATTCTTGAATCTAGAGAGGTCATATTAAGTTGCTAGAATGAATTAGGATGTATGTGAACTGTCTCCTTGATGGGAGAGTAAAAATTAAATTGTTTCCACCATTATTTCTCATCCTATTCTAGATGATATGTTGGAAGAAGATTTCTCTATTGCAAGAGAGCTAGATTTTCCAACAAATAAATTTTGGAAGATTTGTCCCGACTCGCTTGAAGGCTGGATTATCTTTAAAATTTCCTTTGTATAGAGAGTCCTACTTGGAAAAGAGGTCGATCTAGTAGAAAGTACATTGAAATGAATGAAAGATACCTACTAAAGTGCTTCCCCAAACCCAAATTATGTATTTTCAATTCAGAAATAATTGATGAGAGGATTTCATGTCCTTGCATAAAACACACCAAGAGGGGCCATGGAAATCACGTTTGTCAAATTCTCATCTATAATAAGTTTCCCTTAAACAAGAATCCAACAAAAAAATTGACTTTTGGGAGTCCATTTGTATGCCATATTTTCCTCTAAAGTGGTGACTTAGGAGGGAGATGCTAAAAAGGCAGAGGAAATTGGTAGCCTTAACTAACTGAGAAGTTGGAGGTCCCCCATCCTCTATCATCTATGAGGGAGAATTTCTTAGGGGCACATCCCTTCCAAAAATTCTCAACAGAGCTAACAAGATGTCAAATTTCTAGAGGGGGGTGACCTAAGCTCCAACTTACCCATACACCATTAGCAGTCTAAATCATAAAGGGTAACTTTACCTTGAAGATATAACCAACAATGGAGAGGATGGAGAGGATGATCTTCGTTGAGATGAGGTTTCCCCATCATGTTATCCATCCAATAATTTATAATCTTGTCATTCCTTGGTATCCAAGTTATATTTGAGATAAGTGTGGGATGAGCGGCTCTGATAAGTTTCCAAATAGGAGAGCCTTCTTGATTGGGAAAGGGATGGTCTAGACTTCTTTTGCATTGTCCTTAAAGGTATTCCTTGTGTAGTATTTGTTTCCACCATTTGTTTCTTTTGATAATGAGACATTAGATAAGTTTAACACCTAAGCCAAGATTCATTAGATAAGGGTCCTTGACGCCTAATCCACAATGGAATTTTGGATCTCACACTGTATTCCAGTCAACCAAATGGCACTACTTTGTGATTTTGTTTCAACTTTTCCATAAAAACGTACAAAGGTCCTGAGATATCTGTCCAAAAATAACTTTAGGGGAGAGGAGAGTAGAAAATTGAAGGATTAACATGGTCAAAATTATAGATTTCAACAACACCAATATCCCAACTGGATTTAGCTAATGGCTCCCCTATTACTTAAATTTGTTCTTAAACTTTTCTATAATCGACCGCCATTTTTGAGCTGAGTTGGAGTGGAGACTTATTCACATTCCCATATATCTAAAATATTTCCAATCATCCTTAATAGGAAAATAAAAGACTTTGGAGATAAGCCTTGAGGTAAGATTATTGAAATTATATGCATAGATATGACATTTATTGTTATTTACCAACACCCCATATATGTTCATAAACAAATCTAGAAATTTTTTAAACTGGGCTGCTACTATAGTTGAGGAATCTCCAAGCAGAATGGTGTCTTTTGAAAACTAGGAGTGATTAAGGCTTTTAAATCCCCTTACCACTTGTACAATATATCCCTGGAAGATTCCCCTACTCTCTCTTAGATTCCAACTTCCTACTCAATGATTCAACCATTATAATCTACAAAATCATAGAAAGGGGATATCCTTTCCCGAGCCCACATTTAGCATTGAAAAAGGTAGAGTAGCAAGCATTGACTAAAGGAAAAATATGAGGATTTCAAATGAAATATGAAATCCATTGATTGAAAGAAGGTGAGAAGCCAAATTTATATAAGAATTGGAACATAAAGGTGTGACTTACTCGTTCAACATGTAGATTTTAATGGCCATGTCTTTCTCTTTATTAAACTTGCTCGAATGAATATCCTCTTGGACAAGAATAATATTGTCAATGATTTTCCTTTAAACCATGAATCCTCCTTTATTTTTAGAGATCATCTTTGGAAGGAGAACTTCAACTGATTGTCTATGACCTTGGATAAATTCTTGTAATAAGCATTACAGATGGAGATATGCGTGAACGTATGAAAAGGAAGAGGGAATGGATTATTTTAGGATAAGAGATAGGAACATTGAATCAATTCCCCCCACCCATTCAAAAATTTTTTTTAGTATACCTTAACATGTGAAGAAGATTAGATTTGAGAAATTTCCAATAGGATCGATAAAAGTGAATGTTAAAATCTATTGATGATTGCAGCTATGTGAGACATTCTCTGGCTTACAAACCTATGAGGTGTGGATCATTGCAACTATGTAAGTCTTTCTCTTAGCTTACAAACCTGAGATAAATCCACTTAGAAGGGTACATGGTTCCTGCCTGAGACAGAGCTAGGAACGTAGATATAACCTCCTCCATTCAGAGAGTTGAGAATAACTCCAGATGCTTATCCAGTGGGAAAGGTGATTTGTTGAGTTGGACGTGCCTGTGGCTGAGCACAAAGTGAACATGTGAAATCCCAAAGTGTCGGGTGCATCGTCATGTGAACAGAAATGAAAGTGATGTATTAGCATCCTCTAAGAAATAGAGTTGATGAGAAGACTCCAGATGATTCTCTAGTGCAAGGTAGTGGGAAAGAAGATCTGTAGAGTGGACGTGCATGTGGACGAGCACAAGTGAACGTGTGAATATTTGGTTCTTCTGTGTAATGAAGTGAACCAGAGATATGACATCCATATGGATGTGCCCCTAGTGGATGAGTACTAGTGGGTGTATCAGATCCTTTGCTATATATTGTTCAAGAGTCAGACCTACCTGTAACCCTAATTGTTATGTAAAGGGTACAAGTCGACCCCAGCTTAATGTGACTAATAATAAATGTAAAAGATAATTAATCTGGATAATATTAATAATAATAGTAATAATAATTAGAATATAACTTAGAGAGTTCAGCCCTATTGAGCCAATAAACACTTCAATTGATAAGAGATGTCTAATATAAGTAAGGGGAAATTCACCATTGTGGAATCATATCATTCAAGTAAGTTTGGAAATTTCATCAAGTACATTTACTTGGGATAAGTGCGCACCTCTCTTGGACACTGGTATTCTAGGGTTTAAGCACCCTCTTGTGTGCTATGTCTTTCTTGGTGGTGAAGGTATTTCTCTTGAATAATATAGCAAAGTATTTGGATGGGTTTTCTTCCCTTGTTGAGAAGGGTTTCCCAAGATACTTCTTATGTTCTTGTGCATGGTGTTTCTTCTTGTGATCTTGGTTGCTGCAACATTCTTGTTTATGGTTAAGACAAATGAAAATTGAAATTAACTACATTCTTAACATATGATATTGAAAAATCAACATGGTATCAGAGCATAGGTATTGAAGACCCCATTGCACAAGCATTTTCCAGACCCTTCTGTCACTCATTTGCAGAAACCGTATGACCCTCCTAGGGTTTCCATAAATTTTGTATGACCTCCTCTTCTGAGAGATTTCACCACTCAAAACTTAGATGCTTGGGATGAAAAAGACATAGAAGGTTACAACATCCTTCATGCACCTCCAACAAGTCTTAGATCAAAATTCTAGGCATTTCGAATTTTTGGCCCCAAGGGTTTCGCCAAAATTCTGCAGAAAATTCTAAAGTGTATTTTTGAAATTTTTTTGAAGAAGCTCCTCAGCTTACCAGTGCTATAATATTTATCAAGGCTTATTGTTGGTAGTCATAAGCCCAAAAAAACCTAAAAGTTCCATCCTAGCCTAACCATTAGGTTTTCTAGCCTAGTTGACAAGGGTTTGTGAAGATGAGAAAAATCATGATGGGAAGCAAGCTCAGTACAAAAATCCAAAGTAAAGAAGACATCAACATATAAACACTATCAAGTATGGTTCATATCAATGATAATACTTGGCTAATTGACAGTGGTTCCTCCAGGCACATGATCGGTATTAGAAATCATCTAACACACTTCGTTGAGAAAGAGACACATCTACATGTTGTTCTTGGAGATGATGCCAGATATAATGTGAGAGGAGTTGGAACTTCTACCTTCCAACTAGATTAAGATATGCAACTTAAACTAGAGGAAGTTCTATATGTACCCGAAATGAAGAGAAACCTTGTCTCTATTTCAGCCTTGGAAGACAAAGGTTACAAAATTAATTTCTCAAAAGGAAGAGATATTGCATGGCACAAAGACTCTCATATAAGCTCTTCCAAAGTAATTGGTGTCAGAGAAAACATCTTGTACAAGTTGACATCAAAGCAGTTCAATCCTTATTACATGAAACTATCAGCTTGAGTGAGTTATGGCATAGAAGACTTTATCACATTCATTATATAGATCTTCTATATCTAGGGAAAATGGTAACAGGTCTACGAGAGATCCAGATCCAGCATAAAGGTGTTTGAAAAGGTTGTGCCATTGGAAAAAATGTTAAAGGATCCTTTCCTAGCAGTGGAAAAAGATCCAAGGAAATCTTGGACTTGATGCATTCAGATGTATGTGGGCCAATGATTGTTGCATCCATAAATGGGTACTTATACTATGTACTCTTCATAGATGATCACTCCAGGAAAACTTGGATTTACTTGCTGGAGAACAAGGATGGAGTCCTTGCCAAATTTCAAGAATTCAAAGATCAGGTGGAAAACCTGTCCGGAAGAAAAATCAAAGTATTAAGATCATAGAATGGATGAGAATACACCTCAAAAGAATTTTACAATTTTTGTATTGAAGCAGGAATCAAGAGGGAGTTCGCAGTTCCTTACAACCCTCAACAAAATGGGGTTGCTGAAAAGAAAAACATAAATATAATTGAGGCAACTAAAGCAATGATACATGATCAGATTCTACCTATGACTCTATGGGCAGAAGCATGTATGACATCAATATATGTTCAAAACCATAGTCCTCATTAGATCCTGAAGAACATTACTCTAGAAGAAGCATTCACCAAAGGGAATCCTGAGATCAAACAGTTCAGAATATTTTGATATCCAGTGTACCTTCATGTACCCAAAGAAAATAGATCCAAACTGGAACCTTCAGGAAGAAAGGGTACATTTGTAGGATACAATGAATCCTCAAAATCATATGGAATCTACATCCTAGGTCAGAGAAAAATTGAAGTAATAAGAGATGTTACTTTTGAGGAAGAAGTTGCCTTCCAGAAATCTAGAGAAGCTCAGATGGAAATTGATAGTGAAACAATACCTCCTCCTCCTTCAGCAGTTCAAAGGGAGATAGATATTATTCCAGATCAACCAACAACTCTAATTGACCCAGTTTCTCCAACAGGCTTGGTTTCCCCAAGAGACATACCCAGAGACATCACAATTGGATGTAAAAGACCTGCTTGGGCTTGAAAAAATTTAGAAGAAGCAGAAGGGCATAGATCCCCACAAGGAGAAACCAGAGAAAGCAAGAGACCTAAGAGATTATCAAGCTACCTTTCAACCATGACCAACATTATTGATTCAAAGCCAACTTGTCATGGAAAAGCTTCAGGTGAACAATTATGGCAAGATGACATGACTAAAGAATATCAATCTATACTAAAAAATGATGCATGGGATGTTGTTCCAAGACTAGAGGGAAAGTGCGTAGTGACTTCCAAATGGATTTACAAAATCAAACATGTTGCCGATGGAAGCATTGAAAAATACAAAGAAAGATTTGTGGCTAGAGGGTTTTCACAAATAGAGGGAGTCAAATATGATGAGACTTTTGCACCAGTAGCCATATATACCTCCATCTAATCTATCATTACACTAGCTGCTTCCATGGGTTGGAAGCTACATCAGATGGATGTAAAGACAAGTTTTCTCAATGGATAAATTGAGGAAGAAGTTTATATTGAGTAGGTAGAAGGTTTCATTATACACAATGAAAAATCTCATGTATGCAGGTTGAAGAAATCCCTATATGGTCTAAAACAAGCATCACGTGATTGTTATGAGAAAATGGATGGATTTCTAATGAGTTTGGGCTTCAAAAAAAGTGCAGCCGACCCAAACTTATATTATCACATTGATTGCAATGAGTGTCTGATTTTGGTCTTATATGTGGATGATCTTTTCATCACCGCTTCAGAGAGAATCATTGTTGAATGCAAACAAGCACTAATTATTAAATTTGAAATGAAGGATTTGGGTCTAATGCATTATTTTTTGGGACTAGAAGTATGGAAGAGATCAGATGAGATTTTCCTAAGTCAAGGAAAATATACTATGGAGATATTGAAAAGGTTCAAAAGACAGATTGTAAAACCATGCCTACTCCAATGGTAATGGATTTAAAGAAGATGAGTGACACTGATTCAGGAGACGCAGATCCACATTTATATCGACAAATTATTGGATATTTGATGTATCTGGTTAATACAAGACCAAACATTTTCTATGCAATGAATGTGCTTAGCCAATTTATGAGTCAACCAAAACATACACACTGGATAGCTGCAAAACACATATTAAGATACTTACAAGGTATAATTGGTTATGTCCTAATATATGCAGCTAATGTGGACCTAATATTGGAAGGATATGTCGATGCAGACTAGGAAGGGAGTGAAGTAGACAGAAAATCACCTCAGGTTGTTCTTTCACCTTAGGATCAGCCATGGTTTCTTGGTGTAGCAGAATACAAATCTCTATAGCTTTAAGTACAATAGAGGCAGAGTACATTGCACTAAGTGTGGAAGTTCGTGAAGAAGTATGTCTTCACAAATTCTTGTTAGACTTTTTTGATCATGAGATGGATCCGACTACTATTCATTGTGACAACCAGAGCTGTGTAAAGCTCTCTGAGAACCCAATGTTTCATGAGAAATCAAAACACATTGAAATCAAGTATCACTATATCATAGACATGGTGTAGAGAAAGACAATACACATGTAGTATCTTTCTACTCATGAACAAATTGCAGATATATTCACCAAACCACTTGCCAAGACAAAGTTTGAGTATTTCCATGAGAGACTTGGCCTGGTGGAAAATGCCTCCCTAGCTGGGAGGGAGTGTTGTTGATTACAACTATGTGAGACATTCTCCAACATACAAAACTGTGAGGAGTGGATCATTGCAGCTATGTAAGTCTTTCTCTCAGCTTACAAACTTGAGAGAAAGCCTCTAAGAAGGGTATGTGGTTCCTTCTTGAGACATAGCTAGGAACGTAGAGATAACCTCCTCCATTCAGAGAGTTGAGAAGAAATCCAGATGATTATCCAGTGGGAAAGACGATCTGTTGAGTTGGACATGCCTATGGTTGAGCATAAGGTGAACGTGTGAAATCCCAAAGTGTTTGGTGCATCGTCATGTGAACATAAATGAAGATGATGTATTAGCCTCCTTTGATTAGTATAGTTGAAGAGAATACTTTAGATGATTCTCATGTGTGAGGCAGTGGGAAAGAAGATCTGTAGAGTGGACATGCATGTGGACGAGCACATGTGAACATGTGAAGATCTTGTTCTTCTATATAATGCCTTGGACCAAAGATATGACATCCCTATGGATGTGCCCCTAGTGGATGAACACTATTGGGTGTATCAGATCCTTTGCTATATATTGTTCAAGAGTCAGACCTGCCTATAACCCTAACTATTATGTAAAGGGTACAGGTCGGCCCCACCTTAATGTGACTAATAATAAATGTAAAAGATAATTAATATGGATAATAATAATAATAATAATAATAATAATTATTATTATTATTATTATAATAATATGACTTAGAGAGGTCAGCATTGTTGAGCCAATAAACACGTTAGTTAATAGGACAAGTCTAATATAAGTAAAGGTAAATTCCCCATTGTGGAATCATATCATTCAAGTAAGTTTGGAAATTTCAGCAAGTACATTTACTTGGGAGAAGTGCACACCTCTCTTAGGCACTAGTCTTCTAGAGTTTAAGCACCCTCTTATGTGTTAGGTGTTTCTTGGTGGTGAAGGTCTTTCTCTTGAAGAATATAGCAAAGGATTTGGTTGGGTTTTCTTCCCTTGTTGAGAAGGGTTTCCCAGGATACTTCTTATGTTCTTGGTCATGGTGTTTCTTCTTGTGATCTTGGTTGCTACAACATTCTTGTTTATGGTTAATACAAATGAAAATTGAAATGAACTACATGCTTGACCTATAATATTGAAAAATCAACAAAATCGTCAAGACTTGGAGCTTATCTAAATCCAAACCATAGATAACATAGAGAACTTCCTCCTCCTTGATTTCCCGATGAAGGACAACATTGTCTTCCAGAGTGGTGGTGCTTTGTATTGGATAAAATATTTGTTGTCTTCCCTAGGAGTGTAGAGATCTTCATAGAAATTGACAACCTCCCTTTATATGTCTTCAAATGAATGAAGAAGTGAACCATCCCTTGTTTTGATTTCCTCAATATGAATTTTGTAAACTATAGAACAAGATTGCTTGTGAAAAAAATAGGTGTTCATGTACCCTTCCTGAATCCACAAGATTTTGGATTTGAGTATCCACATAATTTCTTCCATAGATTTAAATGGAGAACCTATTTTAGATGATACTAAATTTTTTGAAACCTAAGTTGAGAAAATTCCCATTGGGATGAAAATGAAATATGTATTTTATCAACTTCCATATTGGTATCATCTTAATATTGGCCACTTACTATATATTATGCATATATTAAAAAATGTTCCATTTTCTTCATGGAGGCATATATCATGGAATAAAAGTGATACAATGGCTATCAGGAGAGATCTTATTTATTCAAATACTAAAAAGAGACATTGGCCAAGAAATGAAACTAGAGGAGAGGTTGGTCTCTCTTGGTATTTTAAAGAAGGCGATGTCCCATAGATTTTGAAGAAAGATGATATTTCTACGGTGAAGGATGTTGTATTGGGTGTGAAGGAACCTTCTTTATATGGGCCAACTCAATGATGTTGCTTCACTATACGTGAGAATTTGTTGCAGTTGAAATCACATGACCATCTAAACCTTCTAAGGGTATGTATGTTGAATACATGATTCCTCTAGTTCTATAACGAAGCCCATAAAAATATGTTATCCACTCACAATTTTATGGAAATTAATTATGTTTTTGTCTATTTTGTAGAGTCATTATCCTTTTCTCATACATGGTTGTGTGAACCATGACTTCCCATGGGACCTATGATGTTCCATATAAACATTATCTACATTTGTATGCTGGATCACATCAAGGGAGATTCATATGGATAACATTCCATGGTGGTGCTGAGAGATAACAAAGATTGTTTGTATGTTTGAGAAGGAACTTCCCACTCATTTTATGGACTTCCAAGCCAATCTTCCAATTCAACTACCTGATGAGGTTGAATTAGTTGGGGTTCCCTTATGTCATTGGATGTTCTTCTTAGAGAGGTGCATGAAAAAATTGAAGGGGTTTGTTTGTCAAAGGAAAAAGATAGAAGGCTCTATGGTAGAGTGGTGCATAGTATACGAGTCATTCTATCATGCCATTGAGTACATCAAAAACATTTATGACACAAAAGGGCAATTTGTTTGGCAAAAAAAACGAGATAAGGACAAAAGGGAAGGGGAGCTACTACAAATGAATGGAAAAATGAGCTTTATAAAGAGTAATTGTATTATATTTTTTCAATCTAGTACAAATAAATTGTTTACATTAAATTTGATAATATATATTTTATCCCATGCTATTTGTTTTGAATTCTTTTATACATCAATGAATTTAGAATATTGAAGCCATCAATAAATTCTTTCTTTAAGTTGATAATATATATTTGATCTCATGCTATTCGTTTTGAATTTTTGTATACATCAATGAATTTTTAAATGGATACCTTCAATAAGTTCATTCTTTACAATGCAAAGGAAACATGGCCATGAATCACATTGTATTGAAGAGAAAAGAATGAAATGGAATAGTGACAAGAAATCATTTATACAGTTGAAGGGTAGAAGTATGCCTTATCCTGATTATTTAAAATAAAATATGCCAAAAATGTTTTCCAATAGTTGGGTGGATAACAAGATACAAGAGAAATATGTGATGTCTAGTTGTAACCCACATGGAGAATATCTAGATGCACTAAACATAGGAATCATATGCAACCAATCTGTAATAACCTCTATGAGTACCACATTATATTTATAAAATTGCACATTTGAATTGTAACATGCATTATGTTTTTATTGATGCTTCAGTTATTAAACATATGACACTCCCCTTTGTTCTCATTTTTATAGGTTCATTTTGTTGGGCTCTAAAGATGTCCTAAAGACAACCTCTATGCATCAACCAAAGGTAGGGGCTGGCACATGCATTTTACTTGTCTCCTATGTAGGTTATTACCTTTCGTTTTCAATACCCAGCCTCCAGAGATGCAACACCTGTAAAGGAACAACAATCGTAAAGGGAACGATAGTTGTTCTATTCAAAGGAACAACACGACCTGCAAAAGGAACAACAACTAGAACAAAAGGAACAACAGTCGTTACATTGGGCCGAACTAATGTTGAATTAATTGCATTGTAGTATTTACCCAACTATCTAATTTGTCAACCCGGGGTTCGTAAACTGATGAAGCACATGCAAAGTATATGCAAGATTGAAGCGAGACTAATTTAATATAATGTTTAAGCTACAAATGAAATTGAATCATTAATCTAACACACGACTGAAATAGAATCATTAATATAACACATGACTTGGAATTGAATTAATCTAGCTGTGTAAATGAAATTAATCTAGGAATGAGAAATTGCATGAAGGAATTAATCTAGAAATGGAGAACTACATGAAGGAAAAGAAAGTACAACATGTGAAGAGTTAAATAACACAACAACATATGTAAGCTCACGCCAATGAAGCATTCTTCTATTACAATAACCAAATCAATATTCATAACAAAATAATAAAAACATGAAAACCAAAACCATGAATCAAAGATAAGAATCCTTTTCTCTTTCGAATCCTAGTGACTACCATTAATGACTACTCTAATTCTCTACTTACAATTGATTGAATTCTAATTGATCCTAATTGAATTCTCATGAAGAGAGAGCACACTCTTTTATACATGAGAGCCTTGAAGATAAAATAACCATCTCATTATTATAGATCCACTTTTCTCTCAACCTATTTCCCATTATTACAAAATATAATCCCTTTAAATCCTCACAC
>JZKD02S0371919.1:221097-234997 GCA_000966675.3 Picea glauca | reverse complement strand
AAAAACTCTAGCCACAGATTGCCAAAGATATATCAAGTAAAATGAGAGAGCCCTCTATGAGATAAGCAGGCTAGTGCCCAGCTCTAAATTAGGTTGAAGCAGTTACTTGTGTTGTTTTTCTATCAGCTGGACAAAATTTACAGAGTGCTAACATTCTGGTGCCATTGCGAGGGACGAAATTGAAAAATTTTCTCTGGGAAAGAACGACATGGTTGAGTTCTAATGTATGAGAGAAACAAACACTTAGGCACATATTGGCTATATTCCTTCTCTAGCGACTCCACTCATTAAAAAATCAGATTGAAGGTGATTCCACTGGTAGAAGAATCATGAAATTTAAATTTTCACTAGCGACTCCACTCTCAATGCAGAATCCAACTTCCAGAACATCATTGGCGACTCCACTATACAAATATTACATCCTTGACAGAGGTATGAAAAAGAATTAGGGAAGAAAACAAGCACCTAAAATGGGAATTTTTCCTAGACATTTTATTGTTTGTTATACGTTGCTTCTGGTACTTTCCTGAACATGTTATACAATTTTTTCTTCACTTACTGGATGCAAACAATGATCATGATAATCCTGAAGTTGCATATCCTCCTCTTGAGATTATACAAATATCCCCTCAGTTTATTGTTGACCTTGATCAAAATCTCCCACCTGAACCATACGATAACTACAACCAAGATGATAAACCTCATGAGTCCAAGGCTGATATTTCATCCCTTGTGCTTGGTTTAACACCCTCCAATATCCAACATAGATACAAACCCTTGAAATTACCCCACATCCTTCATGATTTCCCTCCAAAGTACTATGAGTACCTACATTTGTTTGACCGGGAACAGTGTACCATCACGGCCGAAAAACACATCCAAGGTTTTGAGCATTTTATATATTTGTTTGAGATTGATCACGATGATGTTTGTATGAGGGATTTCTCTCAATCCTTGAAAGGAGATACTAAAGAATGGTTCAAACATTTGCAATCTGGGAGAATTGGCTCATGGGAAGAATTCAAGGGTGTTTTTTCAAAGTTCCGGGGTGAGAATAAATCTATAGACCTGCAACTTATGAAATTCTATGCCTTTAAAGGGAAAAGCACTGAGACCATTTGCACATTCAATAGAATATTTTCCAGTAATTATTATGATCTGCCCAAAGAAATTCAACCCACTAAAGCTGCTGCCATGCTCCAGTATGCCACTACTCTTCACCCATATTTGTCTTTCCTCCTGATGGAAAGAAAATCGGTGACCTTACAGCAAATGTTCAATGATTCTCAAGAGATTCAACATAATATCCTAGCATGTGAAAAAATTAAAAGTGGAAAATTGGGTGTTCCAGGACATAAGGATGAATGTGAACAGAGAACATTTGACTGGAATCTTGAGCATAAGATTGATGATATCATAAGTCCTTTTGAAGTTTTGAATGCAAATAATTTTGTAGAGGATTATACCCCACTTATTGAAAGGGAAGGTACTTATGCAGTTTCTGATCCACCCCATGACGAGCATAAAGCCGATTTTTTCATATATTCATTTGAATATGGTCAATAAGATGAGTTTGCAAATCTGTTTGTTGAGGAATAGGTTGACATCCCAAGTTTTTTCATGTTAGACAATGTTGCAGGTGTTACCGATTTGCCTATATATGATCAATATGATGATGATTATGATAATGATCTCCCAGAACATCCAAGTGCATTTCCTCTATTAGGAAATGTCCCTCTCCATCAATATAACAAGAGAAATAAGATTACATACCACAATCACAGAGAAGAGGGTACTGAAACAACTGAAGGAAATTATTTGCCTTTATGTTTTTCTTCATTTGAATTACTGAAAGAAAATGCTAAGGCCATCATGGAAAAAAAGGAGAGTATGATGATACCAAATCACACTAATTCACTTGGACAATTTGACAAGAAATTGTAGCCATGGGTCAAAGAGGAATAAAAAAAGGAGTGTGTTCAACAACCTAAATAAATGGAAAGATGTGCACTTGACAAAAGTAGAGAAAATGAAGAAGATTTTGAATCAGGTGAAGTAACCTTGCCACTATGTTTTTCTTCCTTCAAAACGTTGAATAAAAATGTTTATAATATTTCAAATCAGATATCCTCTAGACATGATGTTGAATATCCAGGGTACAACAGACTTACAAATGAAAAACATCTTCCATTGTGTTTTTCTTCCTTTGAGTTGTTGAAAGAAAATTATGAGGTAACAAAAGAAGCAGGAAAGTCTAACTACAATAGCAATGCTTTGCATAAGAAAATGGTTTTTGATGAGGAAGATCAACGACCTTCACATGCATTAAAAGATCATGTGGCTGATTACATGGGAGGTTATTTTACTTCATAATTGCAGCCTATGCTCAGCTGCCAGCCTGAAAATGAAGATGAAGCTGATCAAGAAATTGTTGTTAAAGGTAATTTCTTTTCCCCTGAAACTAATGAAGATATGCAACAAGATTTCTAGCAAGACAAACTGTTTCAAAGTTGTCTTTCTTCCCCTATGAATTATGTGATTGTTAAATTTCTAAGTGGCCTATATAGAGATGAAGATTCTGAAACTGCATATGGGGAAATTTCAAGAAGCAGACAATCAAATAACAAAGATTTTCAGGAAAGAAACAAAAAAGAGTATGCCATTTCTCAATCAGAAATACAAAGAGAGAATGAGAAAGTAGTTGTTCTATTTGATCCCTCTGAAAATCATGGTTTTGAAAATGCATCCATGAGCACTCTAGAATGCGAAATAGTTCATGTTGTTATCTTTCCACATTTACAAGAATATTATGAGCATGAACTTGTTTCCCTTCATTCATTTAGAAGTCAAAATGACATTCCTCAAGAAAATTTCTAGAAGGTTGATAAAACCACACCTAAATTGTTTGATGAAAAGGAGGATATACTCGATACACATAATATGGTTGTCATATTTGAATATGTTCAAGAATGTATGGATGTTTTTGTAGACAAACCTATCACTAACATTCCATTCGAGAACACTCTCAGGATTAAAGAAGTAGAGCGAGAACAAAAAACACTTGTGATGGAAGCATGTTATTTTGTCTTAACTCCTAAAAAATAAATTTTCCCTCATGTGTTTCATGACCCCATGGCATGCTATATGGAGAATATACATAATCAAAATCTACAGATGATGCCACTACTATCTTTCATTTCAAGAGGTTGTTACTTCCATCCATATCAGCAGATCTATCAACTTCTTGATGGGAATTGACAAGGTGGATCACATGAAAACTAAAATAGAGTTGAAGAAGTCATATGCAGTTTGGGCCTTATGCATACGTTGGAAGATTCATTTGCAATTTTTCTAGAAACAGTGAGCAGTCTCAATATTGTTGAAATCCTAGGAATCAAACCCATTTACAACTTCCCAAAAGAGTCATTGGCAAGAAGAGGTTGGATCATGTATGTGCAAAGAAACCAAGCGTTAGATAAGATGCTTACATGGTTACATTGGAATTTTGACTTCATATGATTTGAATATCATTTAAACTATTAGGGTAGGTAGGTGTAAATAAGCTTGATGATCAAGCATTTTCAATTCCCAAATAAAGTTTTTAGTTAGATTTTTAGCAGTATACCCAAAATTCAACTTGCAAGTCAGAGCATGACACACACCTGTTATGAGAATCCTAATGGATAAGGTACATATGCTACTGTTCTTTTCTACCTCACATGGAGGATAGCATCCCCAGTTCGAGCCTATGTTATCACTATAAAAAAAATTATGTTGGAAACCCAACCTCAGAAATTAGTAGGAGGCTACGTTAGTATGGAGGAGAGATAAACTGGTGGATGAGGTTGTATCCGGTACACATGGATAAATATAGTGGAGAGGTAAAGTATATGGGGATTGATGGATCATGATCTTGAGCGTTGCTGAATAAACGGTCGAAGGACACATTGGGAAAGGAAACAGTGCATCGGTTAACATCCGAGAAGTGGGTTGATGAAAATACCATGGTTTTGTTCCAAAGGTACGTGGTGCCACCATATGCATATCAGGGGGAAGAGCAGGTAAGCCTGAAACCACCCAAGTTCATCCCGATGTCACGTGTTAGAAATCCATTTGATTTATGTCAAATCCAAGGATTTCATGGGGAAAGTTACGACCGGTCAAATCACTCCATGCCACTTGTTCGAGTACTTTTCATCCATGAGATGCCAGGTGAGCGTCGCCAGATGACAAATTCGAAGGCTCATCATTCAGAATAGATTGGCTGAGTGTGAAAAAATATTGTACCTGTAAGTACTTTGTCAGTAATTCATGATTAGAACTCGATGACTACTGTCCTTCAAAATATGGATGGCATTACTCTGTTTTGGGTAATCAACGCTTCATTTGTAAACAGAGTAATTAAAAACTGGATCATCTTCCTAATTTTTGTGTAATTAAGGGAGTTAAACTTATGTTTTCTGCAAAATCAGGAAACATGGAAAAAGAAGACTGAGTAGCCTTCAGTGAACCAAGATTTTCAATGAATATGATCAATTCATCATTGAAGAAGAAAGAGAAACCGGTTGCTCAAATCTTAGCAACGAAATTTCATACAAAACCTACAGGAGAGCCAGGAGCAGATAAAGAGGTCAGATTAAATCCCATCATGAAGGATTTAATTATCAACGGATACATAGACGAGTACCATACACGAGATATCAATAGGAAGCAGAGCAAGCATCGAAATACAGAGGTAAAAGCTGAGGTGGTTGAAATCGTTGGAGAAAATTAGCCTGCTTGGCTTGACAGCTCGAAGGAAGAACTTGCTAATCTGAAATAGTTTTCGAGCTAAATTTAGTATGCTTCAGAGAATCTTGTAATGATTTAGACATGTGGTGTTCAAAGTGAAAATCTCAAATATGTCATTTTTGTTTATAACGGTCCCAATAAAGTAGGAGAACAATTATTATACATTACTCCTTTTTGTAATCGACATCTATTTCTGGAATGGTGGGGTAGTTGATTCGTTTTGAATTCTGGATGTAATTTATCTATACAATATTCCTAAGACGAATAAAAAAAGGACTAACCAGAGAGGGGCCTTCCCTAATAGCAAGAGGACTTTGTAAATTCCTTGAGCCAAATTGAATATATAATGCAGAAGTGTCCGAACTTTTTATGAAAAGATTCTAATGGTTGTGGTATGAGTTTTGTTTTCTCTCATAGTGCTTATTTATTGTATCTCTAAAAATTCCATTTACATCTTATTATGTTTAAATTAGAGATTTATAAGTCCATAATTCATCTTATGATGCTCTCGACTCAGGTAATTTAGACTATGTAATCTTATTCTTATCTAATTCATAATTAGTTTTTATAATTCTTTGATGCGGTTAATTGTTTTTTTTTTTTTGTAAATAAAAAAGTAGAACCTTTGTATTAAGCAGTCATAGTAATCATACATCTATCAAGCATTTTCCAGCTGTCCTTCCAACAGAGGAAACTAGGACAGCTGGCCTGTCCACTGTGATGGTGAAAATTAGACGTAGAATTACGCCACCCTGCCCGAAGGAAACCAAGGGTTTTGTTCACAGAGTGCAGTAACACAAAAAAGACTAAACTGTAGCAAGCTGAGCTAGAAGTCATGTGAGCCGTAGCTCTAAAACAAAGAAAAAGATGAAGCATGAGAGATTAGGAGAGTCCAGAACCTAGTCCGTCGGGGAGCCGTCATAGCCGGGAAAAGCGAAGGGCTACGCATAGGTAGGACATTGACTACGTGGAGAAGCTTTAGAGTAAGCCATGTATAACATGTCCAGACGCTGGCTGATGCCCAAGGTTCGAAACGCTTGGTCATCCACTGAGCTGCGAAGGTCGAAGATCAGTTGGAGGTGGTTTGGATGTAGCAGCGACGACGGTGGTGGCTCCGCTTCTTCATGTTGCATTGCTGGTGCCCGTGGTTCGCATTCCGACACCTGTCCGAGTTTGTGCTCCCTTGTGCTGAGTTATGGTGGTTCTTCCTCTATTACACAGGCCGCATAGAAATTGCTAGGAGTGGTGGCAGGCTGCGGAAGATTGGCCTAGCTGAGAGCAATTGACTGAGTTTTGAAACGCAGCGGGGGAGATATCGACCTCCTATTCTCGGAGAGGTCATCAGGGAAAGAAATAGCTACGCCCTCGTCCTCATGGGTAGAAAGCGCAGTGGTGGCACCGTCTCTGCGGTTTGTCTTGGCCACTTTGAAGGCCCGAACAAAGCGTTGGTGTTGCTTCCTGCGTGTTTTTGGTGCATGCCAACCGGTGCCTCGGCGAGGCCGGGCCCGTAGTCATGGCATAATGACTAGGAGGGTCAGACTGCCTATGTTGTTTTGCTGTGCGAGCTGGGGTGAAATCGCGAGCAGGGTGGGGGGTCTGCTGCCACGGTGATAACAATAAACCATGTCCGCAACCCTGAAATACATTAACACCATTAACACCATGAATCGAGTGCCCTATCCATCCATTCGGATTTCACACGCGAGGAGATCCATCTGCATTTAGTGGATTACGGAGGCGGGGGCTAGACTTAACTGCTCACAGTCGGGAGTGTGGCCAGAATTAATGGCTTGCTCAGTTGGCACCTCCACATGCCCAGGTTGTGCCTCCATGTGGCTTGGTTGATCGCATGACACCCCATCCGGGGGATGCGGTTAATTGTTTTTACCTTTCCTCTTTCACCATGAAAATTTCAATTTACAACTGAGATTCATTGCCTCATTTAGCCTTTCTCCTCTGGATAGTTCTAATGGCCTGTCATTTTTTATTTACGTTCAAATCCATAGCCCTGAGTGTCCCTCCCTTTCCTTTCAAACAAATTTATAAACCCCCCCAAAACAAACTAAACCTAACCACTGATTTCCAAAGATATATCAAGTGACACAAGAGAGCCCTCTCTGAGCTGAGCAGGCTAGTGCCTAGCTCTAAATTAGGTTGAAACAGTTACCTCTGTCATTTTTCTATCAGTTAGACAAAATTTACAAAGTGCTCATAGTTTGTACTAAGACTATTGGAGATATTTTTATTTTTGACTCATTAGTTCAGTGGTAGTTAACTAGAGTAGTTGTATTTTAGACTTTCTATTTTCGACCATCACTATTATGCATGCATTCCTAAGAAAAATCTCACTGTTTTTTCACTTTTCTTATTTATAGATGATTATTTCCTATATGACTGTGTGTCACTCATTCATTGGATTAATTAGATGATTGATTAGCTCATTGGAGCAGTGTGAATTTATTTTATTATTCTTCCATATTGAATCTCTTGTCCTTTTCTTGATAATCTTTGTTTGTACTTGCTTTAGCTAGGTCTCTTGTGTAGGTTTCAATGAAACATTGACATGGTATCGAAACCAATATTCTTGGAGAAAACTAAATGAGATAGAGAAAATAGAAATCATAGTTTTTAAAAGTGTAATCAGTGCATCTAAAAGTGTGACAACCTCTCCCCGTTGAAAGGTGCGATAGTTGCAGGAACACTTATAAAATTGGAAAATTTTGGACAGTGTCGCAACCATTTTTTCATATTTTTTGGAATTTTTGAAGCATAGCCTTGCATACGGGTGTGAAACTATCCTAAGTGTCACATTTTATCCTTTACACAGGTTGCGACAGTGTCTTAGGCTGCCCATTGGGACAATGAGACACTCTTGAAAAAATGGGTTTTCAGTGATTTCTCAGGAAAATGTTTTTGGGTTTTTCAGAACTAGTAAGAGGAATGGATACAACATCAATTATTCAATCAATTTTGGTGATAATAATCACACAGTAAAATTATTTTGAATTAAATTCAAAGGAATAATTCCAAACTAGAAGGAAAGGATTGTACAATTTGATGATGGCGATAGAAAAAGAACCTACATTAGTGATTGAGAAGACCAAATGGGTGATCCGAAAGGATGAGGATGGACGACTTCTTCTTGAATTAATTTCAAATGATTTATGGTTTCATGTTGTTGCATGAAATACTCCAAATGATATCTTGACCACCTTGGAAAGTCTCTTTGAAAAGCAGGATGAGATGAGAGGTCATCTACTTGAGGTAGAGTTGAATACCTTGGATCCTAAAAGTTTTGATAATATAAAATATTTCCTTACCAAGTTTAAATATTTGATATTAAGCTTGGAATATTTTGGTATTGATAAGTCTATAGAAGAAGACCAACTTATTCTAAAAGAAATGGCTAAGCTAGGACCAGAATATGGTGTCTATGTCTCCACTTTCCATTCTGGTAGATATTTCTTGGGATCAACGTGGAATATTCCTACCATGGACTAGTTCATTGATTCACTCACATATGAGCAAGAAAAACTCATTCATATGGGCCTAATCAAGGATCCCAAATCATATGCACTCACCATGCATGATGGAAAATGATCATCCAAACTAAAAGGAAAGGGGCATTCACATCCAGAGACAAAGAATGAGGAATATTCTAAACCCTTCAATGATTCTTTAGGTTCCAAAGACTCTTCAGATTCAAAGAATAAGAATGGAAATAAATTCTCTTATTGCAATAAACCAAATAATGAAGAATCAAATCGATATTATGGAATAGGTACTTCAGTAGAACAACCTTGGAAACTTCATTCCTAAAGGATCCAAGAAGAAGAAGGAATAAGATAATGCTCCTAAGAATGGTAATCATCATGCTCTTGTTGCAATTAATTGCTCATATGATTCATGGATTATAGATTCTTTTGCATCACATCATATGGCAGCAAAAGAGGAAGTTTTTAATTCTTTGAGTTCATACTCAAGGCCCTATATTCTCATGGGGGATGATACTCCAGTAGTAGTAGCAGGAGAGGGAAGAGTGGAACTCTCTAATGGAATTCTTAAGAATGTTTTGCATGTTCCAAATATTTCTATAAATCTTCTCTCAGTTTATCATATCACTCATAAAGGTAAAAAGGTTGAATTTACATCAGATTCAATTTTTGTACTTGACATGCATGATAATACCATTATAGAAATTGGTGAGGTATATCAAAAATCAAGGTTGTAAAAATTCACTAAGTTTGTTGACTATGACTCCTATTTGCTACTTACACATGAGGACAATACTTTGCATGTACCACCAGTGTAGCATGAAAATACTCTTGTTTTTTCATTAGTTCCAAACATTAGAGATGATTCCATACAATTGGATTCTGTATATGGATTAGAGAAGGTAGTACATCCAAATGAGGAGTGAGCACCAGAGCTTCAATAGATTCCCAAGTGATCAAATTCCACACATCAGGAAACAAGTGACCTTGTAGAGGATCCATTGGATTCAAGGGGGGATTGATCTGAGCACGAGGAGCCTTCTCATGTACTTTCATCTTCTAAACCAAAGATGCCCATCCATTGTTATATGGTTCAATCTTCTGATCCACAAACATGAAATGAGGCCGTGGGAAATCCATTATGGCAATCAACCATGTAGGAGGAGTATGACTCACTCCTAGAGAATTAGACTTGGGATCTAGTTCCACTTCCACCAGAAATAAATAGGCTTAAGTGCAGACGGGTCCACAGGGTCAAGAGGTACAGGGTAAGATAGGTTCCCAAAGGACTCCATCAGATCCATAAATATTTATACATATTCATGAATACTTTTAGTGAGTAAAAGTTTCATACTTTGTGAGATCATCTTGGAGTGAAGAACACAGTTTCCTAGTAACTTCATTTTCTTATTTAGATGCATTGTCTTTTGAGGGGTTTTTTTGTTCCCATGTGGTTTTCCCTCTTTCCTCATTTTTTATTCAGTGTTCATTAGTTGCATTGTACATGAGTACCTAATATGGCATAGTTGTCGGGACTCCTTTTTTATTACTCCATAGTGATGTTCACGGGGGGGGGTGTTGGAGATATTTCTATTCTCGACTCACTATTTTATCGGTAGTTAACTGGAGTAGTTCTATTTTATACTTTGTATTTTAGACCATCACTATTATGCATGCATTCCTAAGAAAACACTCATTGTTTTTTCACTTTTCTTATTTATGAATTGTTCTTTCCTATATGAGTGTGTATCCCTCATTCATTGGATTCATTCGATGATTGATTAGATCATTGGAATAGTGTGAATTTATTTTCTCATTCTTCCATATTGAATCTCTCATCCTTTCTTGATAAGATTTGTTTGTACTTGCTTTAGCTAGGTGTCCAGTGCAGATTTTGATGAAACATTGACAGAGACATGATCCGATATCTAAACATATTTTTGACAACAACAATGTTACAATACCAAGAAAGGAAGATAAACAGGGTGATGGTAACAAAGACTGATTTGTATATGAATTGTTCAAACATTTATATTGTGGATTTGTCATTTTATGATGGGTGTCTATAATGGAAAACTATTTTATTTCCTTCATTTTATAATTGTGCTGGATATGAAAAGTTAACAACCATTTACAACCACCATATTGAAAATACATTAAATAGATGTACAAGCATAAGATGTTGTTTTGATATATTTTCATTGTCATATTTATTGTTTATTATAGAAAATTTGTGTTGTATTGTATTAAAATATGTTTATGTTAACCTTTGAACTACTAAGCATTAATTGAGATATCACAAAGTTGGTGGTGTACAATAGTAAAGATTTATTATAAATTATGTTTTATTTAACAAAAAATAATTATATTAAAAAATATTCAAACCTCAACTTTTTTATTGTTTGAGAAAATCAAAATTTAAATAAATATATAATTATTTTGGTGGAAATTTTAAGGAAAATTCCAACAAAATTACTTCGTGCAATATCTACAGTACTTGTGGTGCTGGCATTATCAACGTTTTCCCCACCTAAACCACTGCAACTATCATGGCCTTCAGATATTCCACTCCATCATGTAGTTTAATAATCATATAAACTTATATTAATCACTTGTTTGGAATTATCTTTGAAATATGTGTCAATATAAGAAAATGGAAATTCTAAAAGAGTCTTTTTCTAGAGCCTATCATTATTAACAAACACTTTAATGATCCATACTTATCTAAAAGTATAGAAACCTTTGTCAAATTTACAAACCATTGTGAAACCATTTTATCTAAAGTGTATAGATCAAAACATATTATTATTCTCCATACTTATTATTTTAAATTTACTTGAATAAATTTCATATATTATAATTGTTGGATAACATAAATTAATAAAATCCTTGGAAAATGTAAATATAAATAAAATATAATCATTGTGATTTTTGTAAAAAATTATATTATAACTTTGTCTTGTAATCTTTGAATAATAAAAATTAAAATAATAACATTTTCATTGCATCATCAATATTATTATTAGTGAGCAATTATGTTATAATGATATTAATATAGCATATGAAAATGACATAAAAATTCAAATCAAAATCATTTCACTCATCATATTTAATTATTTTTGTTTCTAAACACGTTTAATCAATAGATTGTATGTTATTGGACAACAAATAATTCACCTTGAGAAAGAGTTAAACATTATATGGAATTAATGGTTATAACGTTTTGCAATCATAATCCAAATTAAATGCTTTCATAAAAGTAAAGTTAAACATTACATGGAAACTATAAATTTAAATGAGTGACATATATCAAATTTCACTTAAAAATAGAGAAATCATTAACAATGTTCATCATTAGCATACTCATATTATATTTTATAAATCAAACAATAATTACAACCAAAAAAACATAATATACACATGAGAGATAAACATATGAATACACATGTGTCAAACATACATATCAACAAAATATGCAGTAATCATGTCATATATAGATCCCGAGTCAAACATAAAAAAATAAATATAAATGTCAAATAGTACCACTACTAGCTAGGTCCATCACTAAAGCTAGTTGTATCAATGTCTCTCCCACCAGAGGTAAATCCTTTATCAAGAACAACTATCTCATAAACAAATGTTAGAAAAATTGCACTATCAAGTGTCTCTATATGAATATCATGAAGATTTGCATGAAAAGTACCTAATGGGATCATAATGTCTAAAGTATCAAAAGGTTGTGACATATGTGGAGGAAGAGGAGGAGGAGGGGGATCGATGGATGATGAAACATGTGGAATAGTAGAAAGACAATGATCAGTGTATGGAGACACAAGCGGAGGGAGGATCGGTAGAATATTGTGATGCATGTGGACGAGAAGTAATAGGAGGAGGAGGATCAGACGTGGATACAGGTTTAGATGCATGCGGATGGGAAATATGAGTAGGACGAGGATGCGTATCAAACATGGATGCAAGTTCAGAAAAATGTAGAGGGGAAGTAAGAGGATCAGTAGATATTGCAGCCGACTCATGTGGAGCGGAATCAGAAGGAGGATGAGGACCATGTGTTGTAGTAGAGGATGTGGATGGCTCTATGGATGAGATAGATGTAGTATGATCATGAGCACCTCCCCTCAACATATCTATGAGGTAGAAAAAACAAACAATATGATGCATCAACATCGTCATGTCATGAGGCAAACACCTCCATATAGTAGAGATCTCCTTTACCCATATTATGTCTCTAGGGGGTACATGTACCACTCTGTGACTAGTCATGACATGACATAGCTCAACTGCTCCTAATAAAGGTAATCATCATGATCTTGTTGTAATTAATTCCTCATCTTATTCATGGATTATATATTCTTGTGCATCACATCATATGGAAATGAAAGAGGAATTTTTTACTTCTTTGAGTTCATGCTCAAGACCCTCTATTCTCATGGGCGATGATACTCTAGTAACATTAGCAGGAGAGGGAAGAGTGGAACTCTCTAATGGTTTTTTTGAGAATGTTTTACATGTTCCAAATATTTTTATGAATATTCTCTCACTTTATCAGATCACTTAGAAAGGTAAAAATGTTGAATTTATATCATATTCAATTTTTGTACTTAACATGCATGACAATTCCATTATAGAAATTGGTGAGGTAGATCACAAATAAAAGTTGTAAAAATTCACTAAGTTTGCTAACTATGACTCCTATTTATGACTTACACATGAGGAGAGTGCTTTACATGTACCACCAGTCTAGAATGAAAATATTTTTGGGCTTCCATCAGTTCTAGACGTCAGAGATGATTCTATACATTTGGATTTTGTACATGGAGTAGAGTAAGTAGTACAACTAGATGAGGAGCCAACACCAGAGCTTCAGCAGATGCCCAAGTTGGAAACATCCACACTTCAGGAAGCAGGCGACCTTGCAAGGGATCCATTGGATTCGAGGAGGACTCGATCTCAACATGAGGAGACTTCTCATGTACTTTCAGCTTCTAAACCAACGATGCCCATGCACTACTATATGGCTCAATATTTTGATCCAAAGACCTATAATGAGGCTGTGGGAAATCCATTATGGAAAGTATCCATAAAATAGGAGTATGACTCACTCCCAAAGAATCAAAATTAGGTTATGATTCCAATTCCACCATAAAGGAATATTTTCAGGTGTAGATGGGTCCACAAGATCAAGAGGTACACATAAAGACAAATTTCCAAATGAATTCATGAGATCCATAAATATTTCTACATCTTAACAAAGGATTTTAGAGAGCAAAAGTTTCCAACTTTGTGGGATCATCTTGGAGTGAAGAACACAGTTGCCTAACATGTACCTTTTCTTATTTAGATACATTGTATTTTGAGGGGTTTTATTTTTCCCATGCGGTTTTCCCTCTTTCCTCATTTTTTATTCATTGTTCATTAGTTGCATTGTACATGAGTACCTAATATGGTGATCCAGATTATTTTCGGCACGAAATGAGAGCAAAGATATAATAAAGAAATGCACAGAGATATCGCGTATATCCAGTAATATAACATAAATATATCAAAGATGCAACCATAAACACAGAGATACAGTAATACACGATTTCTATTAATGA
>JZKD02S0371919.1:200328-221047 GCA_000966675.3 Picea glauca | reverse complement strand
AAATGGCCTCGGAAGTTAAAACCTGCTAAAAATAGTAAATTGCCAAAATGGCCAGAAAACTGTTTTGAGCCATTTGGAAAAGGTGGGTGGCCACCGATATCCACCTGGATCATATGGCCTAGTTGTTGGACTCATTTTTTATTACTTCATAGTGATGTTCAAGGGGGGTGTTGGAGATATTTATATTTTTGACTCACTAGTTAAGTGGTAGTTAACTAGAGTCATTCTATTTTAGAATTTCCATTCTAGACCATCACTATTATGAGTGCATTCCTAAGAAAAAAATTGTTGTTTGTTCAATTTTCTTATTTATGGAATTTATGTCCTATATGAGTGTGTATCTCTGATTCATTGGATTCATTCGATAATTAATTAGCTCATTAGAGTAGTGTGAATTTATTTTCTCATTCTTCCATATTGAATCTCTTTTCCTTTTCTTGATAAGATTTGTTTGTACTTTCTTTATCTAGGTCTCATGTGAACGTTTCGATGAAACATTGACAGAGACATGATATGATACCTAAACATATTTTTGACAACAACAATGTTACAATACCAAGCAAGGAAGATAATCAGGGTGATGACAACGAAGACTGATTTGTATATTATTTGTTCAGACATTTATATTGTGTATTTCCATTTTATAATGGGTATCTATAATGGAAAATTAATTTTTTCCTTCATTTTATAATTATGTTGGATATAAAAAGTTAACAACCATTTACAACCACCATATTGAAAATACATTAAATAGATGTACGATTATAAGATGTGGTTTTGATATATTTTCATTGTCATATTTATTGTTTATTATATAGGAAATGTGTGTTGTATTGTATTAAAATATGTTTATGTTAACATTTGAATCACCAAGGATTAATTGGGTTATCACAAAGTTGGTGGCGTACAATAGTAAATATTTATTATAAATTATGTTTTATTTAACAAAAAAATAAAGATATTAAAAAACATTCAAACCTCAACATTTTTATTCTTTGAGAAAATCAAAAGTCAAATAAAATATATAATTACTTTGGTGGAACTTCTAAGGGAAATTCCAAAAAAATAACTTTGTGCAATATCTATAGTACTTGTGGTGTTGACATTACCAACTTTGATGGCATTCCCAACCTTAACCAATGCAACTATCATGGCCTTCAGATATTCCACTCCATCTTGTAGTTTTATAATCATATGAACTTATATTAATCATGTGTTTGGAATTCTCCTTGAAATATGTGTCAATATAAGGACATGGAAATTCTAAAATAGTCTTTTTCTAGAGCCTAGTCACAATTAAAAAAAAAATTAATGATCCATACTTATCTAAAAGTATATAAACCTTTGTCAATTTTACAAATTATTAAAATACTAATTATAAAATGTTGGGTGATATTATGTTTTAATAAAATATTCATAAAGTTTGTATTAGAGTAAAAAATTGTGAAACCATTTTATCGAAAGGATATACATAAAAATGTATTAGTATTATCTATATTTATTATTTTAAATTTAATTGAATAAATTTCATATATTATAATATTTGGATAATATAAATTAACAAAATCCTTGGAAATGTTAAATATCAATAAAATCTAATCATTGTGATTTTAGTAAACAATTATATTATAACTTTGTCTTGTAATATTTGAATAATAAAAATTAAAATAATAGCATTATCATTGTATCATCAACATTATTATTAATGAATAAGTATGTTATAATTTTATGGTTATAACATATGAAAAATACATAAACATTCAAATCACAACCATTTCACTCATAATATTTAAGTATTTTTATTTCTAAACACGTTCACTCAACATATTGTATCTTGTTGAAAAACAAATAATTCACCTTGAACAATGGTTAAAAATTATATGGAATTAATGGTTATAAATTTTTGCAATAACAATCCAAATTAAATGTTTTCATAAAAGTAAAGTTAAACATTATATGGAAAATATAAATTTAAAAGAGTGAGACATATCAAATTTCACTTAAAAACAGAGAAATCGTTAACAATGATCATCATTAGCATACTCATATTACATTTTATAAATCAAACAATAAAAACAACCAAAAAAACATAATATACATGAGAGATAAACATATGAATATACATGTGTCAAACATACATATCAACAAAATCTGCAATAAACATGTCATATATAGATCTCCAGTAAAATATAAAACAATCAATATAAATGTCAACTAGTACCACTACTAGCTAGGTCCACCACTAGATTTAGGTGTATCAATGTATCTACTACCAGAGATAAATCCTTTATCAAGAAAAACTATCTCAGAAACAAATGTTAGAAAAATTTCACTATCAAGTGTCTCTATATCAATATCATGAAGATGCACATGAAAATTACCCGATGTGATCATATTGTCTAAAGCATCAAAAGGTTGTGACATATGTGGAGGAAGAGGAGGAGGAGGGGGATCGGTGGATGATGACACATGTGGACTAGGAGAAAGAAAACGATCGTTGTATGGTGACATAAGAGGAGGGAGGATCAATAGAATATGGTGATGCATGTGGAGGAGAAGCAATAAGAGGAGGAGGAGGAGGGGTAGGAGGATCAGATGTGGATACAGGTTCAGAAAAATGTGGATGGGAAATATGAGGAGGACAAGGACGAGGATCATACGTGGATGGAGGCTCAAAAAAATGTGGAGGGGAATTAAGAGGATAAATAGATACTGCAGATGAATCATGTGGAGGAGAATCAGGAGGAGGAAGACCATGTGGTGTAGTAGAGGATGCAGATGGCTCTGTAAATAAGCTATATGTAGTATTATCATGAGAACCACCCCTAAATGTATCTATGAGGTAGACAAAACCAACAATATGATGCATCAACATCGTTATGTCATGAGGAAAAAACCATGTAGTAGAGAGCTCCTCTACCCATAATATGTTTCTAGGGTGTACATGTACCACTCTATGACTAGTCATGACATGGGATATCTCATCTGCCACCTCTAGCCAGAATATTGTATCTGACCTGTGTGGCATCCTCCATCATCTCATCCTCATGTTTGGGAGGCACATCCCTAGCATATATTCCAATATATGAAATAAATAGATAATAATAATAAGTTAATTGAAACAAATTGTTACAATAAATTACATGTGCATTAAATAAGACATAAAAAATATGTAAATAGATTGATCAAAACATAAATATAATATTACCTCTCTCATTTGGTGGCTCCTTTGTTACAAATTGGATTTTTTGACATCCTCTCCAATATATCCCTACGTATGAGTACTCTACAATATCGAGGACAATATCTTCCTCGCTAGACAATAAAAAAAATACCTCCTTTCCCACTAGATTAACTGGAAACTCAAAATCGCCCCTATTGGGCATCAACTAGCCCCACATGCACATATGTGCATCAAACACAGGGCAAGAAGGAAAGTGGGTTATTGTTGGCTAAGTGGCATGAGCCCTCTCAAAAAATAGTCTATACAACTCAATCATGAATGAGAAGAATTTCATACCAGAAAAAAATAGAGAAACAATGATCTAATGCATGAAAAAACTGTCTCAAAAAAACATCCTCCCACCTAATAAATTAGGGCTCCTGCAATAAACTATCTACATAACACAACATAGAGAAACTAATGCAAGTCCCACTAGAGATTCTCTATGACAGTGATGAGAGTATATGACATAGGATCCTGACATCATATCTCTCAAATGCACCTATCTGTAGTTGAACACAAAAAAACTAGATCTCTGTAGTTGAACACAAAAAAACTAGAGCTCTGAAGTTGAAAGAATACCCAAACTGACATATCTCTGCACATATGCCAATTAGGTCTCTCTTGAAATACTGTTTGGTAGAGCAAGGAAATGGGGAAAACACACCCCCTCCTAGATAACACAGTGATGAAATAGACATCCTCCTCCATGGAATTATACCATAGATTGAGACTGAACCTGAACCCTTGTCTTGCATGATCCCAATGATAGATCAAGTTATTTAAGAATGTATATTCCCCCCTAAGGGATGTACCCTCCTAATAAAATTTAGGAGGCCAATATCCATGAAAAGGTACTATGTCTATTGTGAAATAGTGTGAAGGTACAACTCTATATCCCTCTCCCTGACCTCCCACTCATACATAAATGCATGCATATTGACCTTTCGTCGCTTTTCCTCCTCCTCCTCTTTTTCTCGTTTTCTACGTTTCACATACAAATATTATTAGGAACATGTATATAGATAAAATAAATTCAAATTGTGAAACAAATACATATATAAATAATGTGTATTTCAAAAAATCCAAAATCAATTGTTTTTGCAAAAAAAAATTAAAATCAATCGATGAGCCTCCAATAGAACCTACTCCCCGAGGATAGTGAACTATCTCATAAAAAAACCAGCTCAAAGTGGTGTGTCCCATGGGACCATATGGACCGAGTCAAATATTTTAATCACAACAGTTTAGTGATTTTAACAACACAGGTTCATTTCGTTAACAAAGACACACTGAGATGCTAAAATTTATAGCACACAAATCCATGGTGCCCTTTGTTAAACTAAAATCACCAGTGTTCCATGCTTACTAGAGCACCGACATGATACCTACCAATGACATTGTCTTTATGATACCATTGTGTTTGATGGAATTATGGGCATCGCTAAGATAAACCTCCTTATTGCAGTTGATCTGGTGTGATGTGTTACTATTAACACCCTAGTACCACCATGACAATGGAGTACTGCAATTTTTTACTTCGATACATTTTAAAGGATATAGAAATGGTAACGAGGCATCCAATGTAATGCCCCTTTATGAAAATTTGGTCAATATATGTCACGGTTTGTTTTGTACACAACATCGGTGCATTGTATTAAAATGGTTTCATCGCTATGTTACATTTTATAAACCATTATATTAGCAGTGTCGTTAATTAAGTGAAGTTTTCTAGCATGTAATGTTCAGTGGCACCAGTGTGATTTCTTCGACGCATGTGTTTTCTTTTATAAAGTATGGCGATCTGTTTGAACATTGACATGTTGGGGCATTATTTTTAGGGTACGTACCGGTGTGGTTGGTTAAACTTGGTGCACCGCTAAAATTTTATAAATTTTTGAGCTAGTAGTGCAGTTAATGAAGTGTAATGTACCCATGTGGGAAGAATCCCACTATGCATTGGTTTTGGGGCATTCTGAAAGATGAACCGCTTTGTTTTTTAATAATTTATCGTGGTTCAATTTCTTGAATGACACTGGTGCGTACATATATGTGATGCACCGACAATGTTTCTCAATGTTAATTCAACATGGTATGCACCATATCAAGACGAGTTGAACCGTTCAGGTGCACCACACAAAATTGAAAAAAATGCCAATTTTCAAGCTAAATTGTATTTTTTATTAGATGAAAATGAAAATAGGAAGGTAATAAATAATTTACCTAGACTCTTACATCCCAAGGAGGAATGTTTACACTGATGGGAGGAATGAAAATTCGTAGTGATTTCCAAAATTTGGAAATGTTCAGAATCCACCAATGAAGATATCCAAGTCAGTGTAGAGCACCAGAAATAGGGCGTCTTAGGAAGAAAGGTGAGCATCAATGTTTGCTTGAAAGTTTTGAAGCCCGAGATGGGCTATGAAAATGAAAATTAGTTTTGTAATTTTTTTTATTTACCCTACCATGGTGTACTAGATGACAGTTAGGGGCACCGATGTGTAATGTCCAACAACACTAATGCGATTTATTTGGTGTGTGTATTTTCTTTTATAAAGTATGGCAGTGCATTTGAAAATTGATGTGTTGAGACATTATTTTTAGGGTACTCCCTAGTGCATTTGGTTAAACTTGATGCATCGATACATTAAATTTTATATATTTTTTAGTGAGTGGCACAATTAATGAAGTTAAATTTACCTGTGCGAGTGGAAGTCCATTGTGCACCTATTTCGGGGCATTCCTAAGTATGCACTACTCTTTTTTTAAATAATTTATTGTGGTGCTATTTATTGACCAACACTGTTGCATACATATATGTGATGCACCAGATGTGGTTCTCACTATGAATTTAACATAGTACCCACCACGTTGGGTAGAGCCAAACCCTTCAGGTGCACTACATGAAATTGAAAAAAAATCCAAATTTCAATATAAAATGTAATTTTGATTGGATGAAATGAAAATAGGAAGGTAATAAATAATTTACCTGGTCTCTTCTGTCAGAGGAGGCATGGTTTCACCATTGAGAGGAAATGAAAATTCAGTGTAATTTCCAAAATTTTGAAATGTGTAGAATCCATCAATGGAGCTATCCAAGTCAGTGTAGGGCACCAGAAATAGGGTGTCTTAGGAAGAAAGGTGAGAATAGGTGATTTATTGTGAGTTTGGAAGAATGGGATGCATGTTGGACACATTGACCACATTGAGAGGGGTGGTGAATCAATGTAGGGATCTTTTTAAAACTTCCCCTTCACAAAAACTCCTTAGTTATGAATCACCAATTAATCATCACTTACTGTTTTCATTTATAACCAGTTAAATGTGAACATACATAAGAAAAATATACCAGCAACAGATATCGTCAATAATTCATTATCACAAGGAACACAAAGAACACAGTATCTATGTACAATTTTATTTTTATTATAGACTACAATCCTTGGGTTATCAACAACAACTTAATAGAGTTACAACTCCACAAGACCACGAACTCTACAATGCAAGACTTAGCTTACACAACTCAACACCAACTGAGAAGAGAAATCAATACTCAAAAAATACCAATCTGTCAATAGGTACGTGACCTTTTAGTAGTGCAACATGCGTATGTACGCGTCCTACCAGTAGTACATATCACGTATGTATGCAGCCAGTCTGTACTACATCCTGCGTATGCCTTATGAGTAATTAGGGTTTTCTCTCTATGAAAAACTTAGATTCTTTACAACCTTTAGTCACATCTACTTATGTCTTTCATTGTCTAATATGAACCATAACCAATCACAACACATCTATGCTCTCACACTACTTACTCATGCTCCTCAACCATACAATATGAATGTTACTTAATCATGTATAAGAAACTAGTATACTATGACAATCATATCAGTACTGAACCATAAGAGTGTTGCTCACTCTATCAATCAACCAACATAACCATATCACAACATCCATACCAATAATTCCTTAAGCATTCACCATACAATAAGAAAGAGTATCTGTCAAGTCAACTATGTAACCATACTAGAGTTTTTATGGTAGATCTGAGCCCATAGAATGTGGATCTGAAACTTGCTTCAGACTTCAAGAACTTGGCATCAACTCAAACTCAAGTCTTCATTAGCATCCATGAGAACTTTCAATCCCTTTCTTACTCGGAATAGATCTTCAAGCTATGCTTAAGAGATGATTTTCACAAGATACCCTTTCTTGTTATTTATACTCTCCAAGTAGCTTCCTTAGAAGTATCTTCTAGGCCACTTTGTCAACATAGCCACTTTGTGCACATAGTCACCTATGTCCAACTTTTCCCAATTTGTAACTTATCCATGTATCCAATAGACACTTGACCACTTAACCCATTTTCATCATTTTAGGGTTAACCTTCTTATATCCACTTTCCATAATTAGAAAGCTGTCTATTTACTTTATTATTTAAATAATCCTACTTGACTTTGTCACTTCACTTTATTATTTAAATAATCCTCTTTGATTTTGTCACTTCACTTTATTATTTAAATAATCATTTTTGACTTTGTCACTTCACTTTATTATTTAAATAATCCTCCTTGAATTTGTCACTTCACTTTAAATAATTCTCTGTGACATTGTCACTTCACTTTATTATTTAAATAATCCTCTTTGATTTTTCCACTTCACTTTATTATTTAAATAATCATTTTTGACTTTGTCACTTCACTTTATTATTTAAATAATCTTCCTTGACTTTGTCACTTCACTTTAAGTAATCCTCTTTGATTTTGTCACTTCACTTTATTATTTAAATAATTTCTTTCTTGCAAGCACTTTCACTTCTTTGACTTTTTGGGGCTTCAAGCCAACATATGAGGGTCCTTCAACTTCGTAAGGCCATAACTCTCAAACCGTGAGGATTTATGTGACGTTCCACATACCATCATAAATGACTGGACACGCACTATCCATGTAGGATAGTTTCACTGACAAATTCACTAATATTCATCTCATTATTCCATAATTAAGCACAGGTTCTCTAACCATACTTGTAGGATAACTCAACCGCAAAGCGTCTTCCCATGAGGGATTTCACCATAAGGGGACAACTTTGGAGTTCACCACAAACCATCTTCCCTTGAGGGCTTTCACCATAAGGGTACCAATTTGGAGTTCATCCATTTGTACAACCATGACAAGACAATAACCACTTTGGAGTTCAACACAAAGTGTCTTCTTGTGATGGATTTCACCATAAGGGACCACTTTGGAATTCATCCATTTGTACAACCATGACAAGACAATAATGAGTCATCTTTACATCAATCAAACTATGCATCATATATCAATGACAACTCATTGATCCATATTCATCTATGCATACGACTATGACTCCTCTTGACATCAATCCATTGACATCAAGGTCAATACATGATCCATCAATCACTACATCAATATACTATGAAAAGAAATTGTTCCTTTGACATCAATCCTTTGGAATCGATGACAACATGATCCAACATTTCATGGTAATTTCCAGAACTTTGAAATGTTTAGAATCCATCAATGGAGCTATCCAAGTTGGTGTAGGGCACCAGAAATAGGGTGTCTTAGTAAGAAAGGTGAGAATAGATTATTGCTTGAGAGTTTGGAAGAATGAGATGCATTGTAACAATGAAAATCAGTTTGCTAATTTTTTTTATTTACCGTTTCGTAGTGTGACTGACGATAGTTAGGCCCACCAGGGAAGAATGTTCAAAGACACTGCTGTGATGTATTTGGTGCATGTAATTTTATTATAAATTATGGTGGTGCTACTCAAACATGGATTCACCAGGGTGTTATTGTTCATGAATGCACCAGTGTGTATAGACCTTAAAGGTGCATTGAGAAAATACCTCTGAGAAAACCTTCGGTTGCCCGCCTCTGCTAACAACCTTTGCTATAAATAGCGACAATGTGTTTGAACATTTAAGAGCCGGTGCAATATATCTTAGGTTTGCACCAGTGTGTATGAACCATAAAGGCACACCGAAAAAACATTCCGCAGATCCTTTGGAAACCTACCTTCGCTAATAACCTTTACTATAAACAACTAAGGGAATAATTGTTTGGTGAGGTTCTATAACAACCTTCGCAAGAAGGTGTTCTCCTTATAATGACAAGATCTCAGTTTGAGGGTGTTTTGCATGCCCTCGCGGCTACTAAGCCATTATTACCCATGCATTTATATATGGTTGTTGCATATAATTCTCATTCCTATGTAGATTTTGTAGGAAACCATTATTGGGAAGCTGACGTGAATGAGGAATACAATTCCCTCATTAAGAAATAGTCATGGGATTTAGATCCTCTTCCTTCTGATTGGAGCAAGTGGATAGCCAAGGGATTATCACTGGTTTATTCACTTCACCAAATTCATACAAACATTTTCATCTTCATCAAAACATTCACCGAGTAGAAATTTTCATCCTTGCGAGGTCTCCTTGGAGTGAAGGAAACAACTACATAGAAGTTTCCATAGTTAACATTGTCTTTTGAGGGGGGGTTTTATTCCCACTATGTTTTCCCTCTTTCCTCATATTTTATATTTTATATTTTCATATATGCATATGTGCATGGGTACCTAATATGGATTATTTCCAGGACCCATTCAATATATACACTCTATTTGTACTTCAGGGGAGGTATTGAATTATACATGCACATTTACCTAAGATCACATCTTTTTTCCTATGTTATATAGTCCATGTATGAAGGCGAACATGGTTTGAATTGGTCCAAGATATTATCCCTTGGATGATAATATCGTTCTCCTTAACAATGTCACACCTCTTCTTGGTTCATGTTTCAATTATACATTAGTTACACTAGTGGAGTCCAATCTTGCATTCCTACCTTGGAATCATCACCATGTGTTGCATGCCAACCTTCGAATCATCACGAGGAGTAGATGTATTCCTTGGAATCATAACCAAGAGTGTGAATTACAAGTGCATGAGGCTAGAAGTGCACATTTATTGTGCATGCATGAGTGTAAATAACTGCAATTGTGCGTAAATAGTTAATTATTGATTCGATGGACAATTAAACTAAGACTAGGTGGCATATTACTAGTGTTTCAGTTAGTGCATGTCCATGTAAGATATAGAAGCTCAACCATGGTGCATTAGCTCACCATGTGTCTTATATATCTTGTAAATTATCTACTCATTGCTTTTGGAATATATTTTGACTCGTTTTCTCTTCATCCCTTTTTGTCTCAAAGCTTGAAATTGTTTCTTCTTTTTTCAACTAGATTTTTTGTGTAGGTTATTCAACAATTTCACATCCATATCCAACACATCCTCCCTACATTGTGCATAGGTATGTTCCAAGTGATTGGAACTAGTTTTATTTCCCTGCAAAAATCATTTTCCCCACTGTATTTTAGAAATATTTTATTCTTTTTTGGGATTTAATGATATGAAAAAGATACAAAACAATCAAATATTATAGAAAAAGAGAGAATAAATAATACATATCTATGTTTTTTTGGAAGTTGTCTTGAGTCATGTTTCCCTTGAAAAAAGCACCACATTTTGAGTGATCATCTCAACAAGTTGTGTTTTAGTATGACCTTAGGTAGTTGAACCTTGATTTCTTCAGTTTTGTTACTCCTCTTGTTGGTTACTCTTCCAGTCACTATGGAGAATTCATTGGTTCCTCCTACATAATGGAATTAGATCATTATTCCATTTTGTGTCAAATGATTCTCGAGTCACTGTTTTTTTGTGCTTACATTTAAGGGATGTATTAGACCATGTCAGTCATTCTTTAGATTCCTTGACTTTTCATGTCAGCCTCCCCAATTGTCAAGTTGTTCTCGAGTTCTATCAATATATGTTTCCATTACTCATGCCAGTGTGGAAGGTCCCCATTGACTTCTCATTATCATATCATCTCTTATCAACTATGACACATTTTTCTGAGAGTTTGACCTAAATTTGTAGCACCCTAGGCTTATTTTAAACATTGGTAGGTTATCTTGTGCTAAAAAAATGACAACTCATCGTTGGTCATTGACTGAGTGGTTTCCCATGTGTTCAATGGGAATACCTTATTCACATATTCAGATTCATGTTGTACCTTGGTTTCCATTTTCCTCATTGTTGGAAGTCCTCACCTCTGTCAACAAATTTCATTATCATTTGTTGCTTAGAGGGCCTCTTGTTGGAAAGTTAGTTGTCATTGATATCAACTCTAGATGAAATCTAGAAGCATTGATTTCAACCCTAGAAGAAGCTCTGGAAAGATGGCTAAGTGGTTGAGAAGGCCTAGATGGTGTGGTCATGGAACCCGAAGTTGTTTTAGGAATAAGGACATGAAGGATAATGTAAATGCATGTAACACACTCATAGATGGATAGTCCTTGTTGTGACATTTCCAAATATAGGTGGTATGCCACGTAGTTCCTCATAGTTGAGGAGATATTCCCCGAATAATAGTTAAGAATCCCCTAAATAGCTACAAGTCTTAATTAAAGGGTAAAGTGGTTGTAATAATAAAGTAAAGATTGGTCCTAGAATTAAGGAAAGAAATCACCCTGTAAAAGTATAAATACACCAAAATAAGTCTCTCATTTGTACACACACAAGTTTAATGATTATCTATATTTCAAAGTGATCTTTTGGTAACTCTTTTCATAGCATCTCTGAGGTAGTGAAGTCTAAGGTAGTGAATTCTGAGGTAGCGAAGGGGAGAAAAAGGGAAAATTTTGCAAACTAGATTTCTGAGGTTATCTGTGGGTAGCAATGGAACAAGGTGCAAACATCCATAGGTCACAATGGAGCAAATAAAATGCATTCGTGGGTTGATAATGTTTAATTTAAGAATATGAGAAAAGGACTTGAATAAGGATGTTTGGTCCAAGTTACAGCAAGGAATGATGACACAATAGGGTTGTTACAGTGTCTGATATTGTATGCATTAGGTGTCATCTTGAGTAAAGGTATGTTTTATGTATTTAATTTATGGATGGTTTGGAAAATGATTAAGGCATGTCTGGGAGTCCTCTTGGGTATATGGATGCATATGATTGAGGTACATACATGATTGAGATATACCCTTGGTACATTGTGTATGGTTGTTACAGTTAATTGTTCGAGGCACATATTTGTGGTGATTGGCACATGTGTGAGGCATATTCTTGGTATATGATCTTGGTTGTTATGGTGCATGCTTGAGCCACATTGTTGATACATTGGCACATCTTGGATACTTGGCATATGGTTTGTTGTATGGTATATACTTGAGGCATGTTTTGGACGCATTGAAATATATCTCTTAGTACATGGTTGATTCTTTGGTATACGATTGAAGTATATGGTTGGCTGCATATCAGTGATGTTAGTACTTGGTTGATGTATACCATTGATGTTACTGTACTTGCTTTTGAATATCCTATGGTACATGGTGTATGATATGATTGAGCCATATCATGAGTGATATGGTATATGGTTGAGGCACTTGTTATGGTATGGGTTTGATACGTGGTTGATGCATCGTATGGTATAGGTTCTAGTACATGGTTGGTGTACATGGTATGGTATAGGTTCTAGTACATGGTTGATGTACATGGTCCATGTACATAGTATGGTATAGGTTCTGGTACACGGTTGATTTACATGGTATGGTGATGGTTTTGGTGGATTTGGTTATAGTTGGTTGTTGATGGTATATTAGTGACAATGACAGTGACGATGACAGTGATAGGGAAAGTGGCATGTTGGATGATTGATTTATCATTAATTTCAATAATGACTGCTACAGGTTGACATGGCAATGACAGTGTCAGGTTAGATGATAGTTTGATTACAGGTTGATGAGACAATGACAATGATAGGTTGTTGTATCGATGAAAGTAGAAGTTACAGGTTTATAAGTGGTAGTGATAGTTTGAGTCCACACTTATCTTTCAGGGTGACAGGAAGGGGAAAGGAAAGGGGCTTGTAGCATCCTTCTCGTTGGTGTCACATAATATAGGGAGTTCTATCTTCCTTTAGGTTGGATATTGTAAATTAGGGGGTCATATCCTCCTTCTAGTTGGAGCCAAAGAACACAAGGAGTTGGATCTTCCTTCAGGTTGGAGATTGTAAACTAGGGGGTTGGAGCCTCCTTCCAGTTGTAACTGGAAAATTCAGGGAATTGTAGCTTCCTTAAGGTTGGATCCTGTAAATAGGGGTTTGGAGCCTCCTTCCATTTGATGTTGGAGACTTTGGAACTTGGTGCTTCCTATGAATGTAATATTTTATATATAAGAAATCATTTTGTGTTTTTCTCCCATTTGGGTTTCCACATAAATTCCGGTGTATTGTGCATGTGGTTATTTGATTTGATGATATTTCTTATGGTTATATTCTCATGATATATTGAATGAAATCATGATATACTATTGATAAATTTGAATTTTATATATTGCGATTGAAAATGGTAAAAAGTTCTCATACCGATTCACACCCCCTCTCAGTATTCCAACATCTCTTTCTTGTGCTATTCCATATAGCACATGAAAGAGATGTACATGATGGTGTTTTCTTCCAAATTTTCCATCCATGACATTTTAAATATTTCTCTTCACATTCCTCATGATGGATGATGTAGAATTCCTTAATTCCCTCCTTCCAACAGATCTCTTCCCATCAGTTCAAGATCATTTTCTCTGGTAATGGGATCTAGAGACCTTATAATACCTTGGGGCTTGAAGCCATTACTTGGAGGATCCCTTTCTATTGATAGTGGGAATAAGCCAATGTTCCATGATCAATAGATTCTACAAGTGTTTGATGAGAACAACATTATTATTCCAGAGTGATCATCTATCCTGTATCAACGAAGCCATTATTCTTGAGCTTTTTATGACTTGCATTTCCTAAGAAACCCCTATTTCCTGAATTTTATTTTCCATTCACATCATCAAGGCCTAAGATCATTTTTTCTTCCTCCTATTTGCGAGGAGAAGAAAATTGGAGGTGTTGCAGTCCTAAGTGTCCTAGGATTAGAGGAATATAGAAGGCGATTATGGACAATTCCAGCAGTAGAATCAGGTACAAGATTTTGTACTATTGTTCTAAAGAATAAAATGAATATCTCTCTTATTTCCCTCCCATAATTTTTGAGTTGTTTATGTTGAATTCAATATCGTTTTAGTATTTATCCAAGGAACTAATTTTCGTTATTAAGTTAGTTAGACTAGTTATTTTTTATTCATTTCATTTCTAACAATTATTCCTTAGAAAGTTTTCTTATTTCCATGTGTATATGTTTGTGATATCAAGTAGGAGAAAGGACAATGGGTGTGAGGAAAACCAACAAGGATTGTCTCCAATTGGCCTTCATAATCGAGTAAGGCCTCTTGTAACTACTTGGTAGTTATCTAAAGAATATCTAAAACTATTTTAAAAAGTTTAGCATTTTTTGTCATTTTTCTCTATTATAGTAATCCCTATCTATAAGAAATTTTATTTTTGCAATGTCTGTGGGAGAATGAGGCGAAATGGATTTCTTGAGGAGATCTCTAGAAAAAACAATTGCTTGCACAGAGAGATCTTATCTCTTCCCCATGATAGCGTCACTTGAAACTATATGCCAACTATGAAAGAGAGTGTTTATCAATTGATGGAACTATATTGGAGGATGGGGAGAAAAACTACCATTTGGAAGCATTTCATCTTGGTCAAATATATGAAAAGAGGACATGATGTGAGGGGTACACTATTTGAGATCCCTCCTAACTGTGTAAGGGGAGAATTGTATAAACTCCAAGAGTTTAAGCTTAAGGTTGTAGCACATCATGTTTATTATATGTTTATCAAAGTGTGGGGAATTCCCCCCCACCATGATGAGTTTGCATTATATTTTGGTACACATATATATCTTTATTTTATGTTGCACATGCACCCTAACTATACTAGCACACTATCATGTTTCTATGGTCCATGTAGGGGATAGTTATAACCATCCTAGGGATCATAGAGACCCTACTACCATATCACCTTTTAGTAGATTGATACCATTGCCAAGAAGGAGTATTATTTTTCCCCATAAGTTATTTGACCTATCACATCTTGGATTTGAGGTGAGGGATGCTATGGTGGACACCATGTGCACTTCATTATACAATATCTCAGTTGTTTATCAGTTGAGAGATCAAAACCACCACCTGTTTCTGCAAATCTTGATTTGTATTTTGTAGTGACTCAATGGTTTACTCGGTTTTCCACCCTCTAATTAGTTATTAAAGTAGCAATTCCTATGATGCATATTTTTGATTGCATGAGAGATATAGGCCAATTTGTATAAATGAGGTACAATTTTGTATGCTTACATTATTTTTATTAGTCGATCATATTTTCATATATGTAGAATGAATGGATCAATTAATATTATTTTATCTTTATTTCATGCAGATGTTAACATTAATGTCAACCTCAATGGATGAAATTTACTCCAATGAACAATTTCTTTTTCATCCACCCATGGAAGATGTAGGAGACCTACTTAGTATATAGTTGAAATTTGGTTATTTCAACTCATTCAAATTGTATAGTGTAAATGCAAGGTTTTTTTTTTTTATGTTCCTCCACTCGACCTCCACTTCTACTAAAGCATCAACCCATAGTAGAGCCTAGATCTCCACATATCCCCATTATGGAGATAAGTACTCAACTTTAGTGCCCACTCGATGAGGGACACTTTTTAATCAATTCATCTAAATAAAAATTAGACATCAATTTTTTAAATAATGATTATAGTATTTATTCATTAATTTAAGTGTTTACTTGTAATATCATCATAGAAAATACTAAAGACAAAGGGTTTTTGATGTCACGATGTTGTGGTTAGATGAGTGGGATGCAACACATCATCAACATTATGTTGAGGGATCAATGATAATCACAATACTAGTCATGTAGACTTGTATGCCATATACAAAATCTCAGATCCCATATACACGGAATACTATCGACTCAATCCAAGTGAGGTCCTCCATCTAGTTAAAATTTTATAATATTGTCAGTTCATAAATTTTGTACTTAGAAAAGTTATCTAACTAGATTTTGAATTTTTATTATATATGAATTCACTAGAAGGTAATTTTACGAGTTATTTTAATGTTGATGCTCCCATGGGTGGCGAGAGACCTGATGTAGGAGACGATGGTGGTGGAAATGGTCACGGGGGAGATGGGGTGCCTAATACAAGAGATGATGTTAGTGCCTGTGGTCACAGGACTAGTGCTGCGAGATGATTTAGATTTGCAATGTTTTATCATAGCTTGATGTTGATGCTACTTTGGTGTTTTTATCTTAGTTTTTTGATTTGTACTAGATCTCATTGTTTTATATATGAACTTATTCTTTTATAAATTGCATGAAATTTATAATTTTTTTTTTGGAATTTACGGGGAATGTTGATGTATATTATTATTATTGATGAGTATGGATTTTATAATAAATGTTTATTGTTTGAGTGCTATGAAAAATTAATGGACCAAAAAAGTCGAAATAAAATTTGATTTTCATCTTAAATTACATAATTTAGATAGTGAAAACATTATGTGAAATGTTAAAATTTTAATGATTAACTAGCATATTTTTATCCCAAATAATTTTTTAATACTTAATCCATAATAAACATTTCAAACACCCAAATCAAAATTACTATTCATTTATATTATATTTATATTATAGGCACAACCATTATTATACCATAACTACAACACATTTGAAGTATTTGTTTTTAAACAATAGGGTTTAGGAGGTCGTAGTACTATTTATATAATTAGTTTTAATGGTGGTTTTTCATTTGGTTAGTTATTTATTTAAAAAATAATGAAAGAAAAGTGTCTTGCAATGTCATTAAAATAAATTTTTGCTATATTAATTTGAAGGTTGTGAATAATTGTAATCCTTTAAGCTGAGTATCCAAACAATTTCTAATTCATATTATAATTGTAATTCAAACTATTTCTAATTCATATATTATCTTTAACTTTGAATTCCAAAAATAACAGTTATAAGATATTTTAATTAATTTTCTCAATAGTAAACTTAGAAACTAAAACTAATGTATTTGTATGAATAAAAATAAATTTGAAAACCACGTAGACCGTAGTATATAGAAAATCATAAAAATCATAATTATCAAGAACATAGTGACCCATAAAAATAATATATGTAACAATCCTGGTTAAATAGATGTTTAGGGATTATTAAGTAAAATTAATTAGATAATTAATTGTCCTAATATGGTTTTAGCTAAACAATGATTAGTATTAGTAATATTATTTATTTATTTATTTATTAATTAATTGTTTATAACTTTTGATTGATTGATTAATTAATTAATTGATTACATATCACATTCAATGACATGGGTAATAAATTAAGGAGCTTAATAACTTAAATTTAATCCTTTTGAAACTTACGTATGACAGGAGGGGATAAGGTAATAAAGGAGAGGATAAGATAATAAAGGAGGGGATAAGGTAATTAATGGAGGGGAGGAGAGTCAGTGAAGGGGGAGATATGATGGGGAAGAGTCCTACGGGAGAGGGATTATGATTTTGGGGGGAGGAAGCATTTTGGAGGGGGAATGGGATTTCTGTTTGGATATTTTATGGTGTGGGGAGTTTGTTATTGGGAGTTTTTTTGAATCATTGCAGGGGGCGCCGGGTTGCTGGGGGTTTTGGGCATGGGGGCCAGGATTCCTTACGGTATCCTAGAGCAAGGGAGCCGGACAAGCTGCTCCTAGTTCGCTGGGTGGTTAGTCAGTTTGGGCAAAGTTTGGTCAAGTAGAAGGCTAGGCAATGCAGCAGAGAGGATAACCATATCAACGGGAGTTAGCATCAGAAAGAGGTATTTTATTTATAAATTGTTGAGTTATGCGATGATTATGTAAGTTATTTTCATGCTGTAAATAAAATTTAAATTCTGTTGAATATTATATGATTATATGATGGTTAATGAATTACTTATGCAATGAGAAAAAAATTTCATGTTTAATATTATGAATTTTTGGGTTTAATTAAGTTAGACCCCTACACATGGTATCAGAGCCCTGGTTCAAAATCTGGAGCCAAGGGCCTACCTACCCACCCAGAAATTTAAACAAACCCCACCCAGAATTTAAACACTTCTATTTAGTTATGTTGAAACCCTGAAACCCTTAATTAGATGAAAATTTGGGCCTGAGGGCCAAGCTGCAACTCCAGCTCCACCTAACCTAGAAGCCAAGCACACGATTGTTTTTAGTATACACACACACACACACACACACACACACACACACACACACACATAATGCTTCCTAAATAAAGAAAACCACATAGAGTGAAATGCCAATGCTGTCAAATAATTTGTCATTCTAGAGCAGGGATAATTTCTCGGTAACCGTAGAAAAAAAGTGTGTGTTGCGTAGAAATAGGAGTTTTAGGTAATGGACCTTGAAGTTAAAAACTTCACAAGTACGCACTACTTCAAAAATCACATTCTCAAGAAATAAATGGTTAGAAGTAAACCTATTCATATTACCAGGCTTTAGATCCATGTGTATAATCCCACTGGCATGTAGACAGTGCATTTCTTGTGCAATGTCAAGTGAAAAACTTATTGCAACATGGAGATCAATTCGATTGGGGCATAAACTCATCATGTATTTCTGAAGCAGTTCAGTAACTATTGCCTTAATTGGATCTTTGAATGCTCCAATGAACTGCAGTCACAGATACATGTTCTATTACAACTTATTTCTTGAACCATACCTGAATTGAAAAGCATCTACAAATCATGTAAAAACAAATCCAAAAAAAACTATGCAGACAACATAATTAACCACCATGCTAAGCAAGACTCCTATAAGCCAATGAAAAGATTAGGGAGGACAATGAATTAAAATTTGCTCAAATGCATAAATTATTCTATACTCTACAGCCAGAGAGAAAAAAAATAGATTATTTCTTTGTAAAGAGAGAGGGTAAAATAAATTATTTGTTTGTAGTTGGGGAAGGAAGACCCTCCATGGGTCACTTTTCCCTATATAGGTTCATTTTTCCCTAATTTTCCTTGTAAAGGTCGGTCCAGTTTTCCCGATCGATGATGAACAACCACCAAAACTTGTGGTAGATTTTTGAAGTCATATGAAGGAGGACCTCACAGGACGGTGACCTCTTGTCATATCTCGTCCTAGAAACAACCACGCAACATACCAAGCTCACCGTCAAGCACCCCTATCTGAGCACCATATCCCAGATCCCAAAACCAAATGCAGTCGTAGATTGTAAATACAAAAAAAAAATATAATAACAAAAAAAAAGTATAAAAATGAACAATTTTTTTTTTTACACAGGTTAGCACCACATAGCCACACACAACTCAAATTCAGGACCGCAGCCAAGCTAGGAAGGAGCCCACGGGCATGTTTATTGCACCACACATCCAACAGAATAAAAACCAAAACAGAGCTCAGCACCCAGCGACGACCGAGTAGCCCCGCCTGCAACAAACAAAAAACAATTTTTTTTTATTAATAAACAAAAAAAAATGAATTTGCTTCTACTCTTAATGATTAATTGACCTATTCCAAGCTTCTAGTACCCGATCCAGCACCTGCATGTAAAATCACGGGTTAGCACATAAGTCTAAACCTAGCGTACAAGTGTAAACGCCATACAAACATGCCAAGGACTGAGCCCATAAGGGGCGAAAGGCTATGCAACACCATTTATTTCTCTATATTTGGCAGAATGCCCACATTAGCTGGTTGGCCGAGGATACTACAACGCTTTGCTGGGAGTCTTCGAATGCAATAGTGAATAAAGGAAAGATATAAGTCTCTGGTTGGATGGCAGGCTGGACGACATGAGATATAGATTTAGCTATTAATCCATAGCAAAATAACGTGTCCAGTGCTTAGCACACATTCCAGTGCCCAGCACAACTGCCAAGCCGCCAAGTCTTTGTGCACAAAATCCAATGCTCTAGCTCTATGCAACCTGCCACACAACGCTTGTTAGGGATTAGCATGCAATATACAAACCGATATACAATATCCAAACCCCAAGATATAAAAAAAATATGGTGTTGGAATGCGCTGGAATGGTGCCATCGGAGGCAGATCCCCGATCCACCTGTGACAGCCAGGCGGAAACCAAGCATCTTTGTGATAAAATACACACTAATCCACACAACAATCTATGAACCCAACAACAACACAAGATCAAACAACAACAACACACAAGCCAGAACCCAAGCACAAGCAACGCACATGCCGAGAATAAGAGACAAGCACACAAGCAATGGTGTAAAGGTTGGGCTGCCAATGCACTAGCACCAGCACACAGCCAATGACCAATGCCAGAGACAAACACAAGATGATAGCCTTGGGCTCATGAAAGATTTAAAAAAAAACTGGGTATAAAACTCTGCAAATAAATTAAATAGGCTATCTATCTATCTATCTATCTAACTATCTCTCTCTCTC
>JZKD02S0371919.1:162190-175103 GCA_000966675.3 Picea glauca | reverse complement strand
TGCATTTGATTATGTTAAGCATGATAAATTTGGAAGAAAGAATCCTTGTACATATTGCGGTTTGTATAACCATCATGTTTCAAAGTGTTGGAAAAGATTAACCGCTTTCAGGAAACTTTCTAAGCAAAGGCAGCGTGAAAGGAGGATGCAAAAAGTTTGCACTCATTGTCAGAAGCGGGGTCATCTTGTTGACCAATGTTGGACGTTGCATCCAACTATTCGTCCACAACCTCAGAAGCAGTTGGATAAGAATATTGGCAAGAATGGAAGTGGAGATTCCATCATTGATATGAGTCAAGATGATTCACAAGAGGACGATGTTCTGCAGAAGAAGTCACCGTTCAGTTGGTTTGGTAAGAAATGGTTGGATTTCTTAAGCAAGTAACGCTTGCATTTTTCTGATTGTAAATGCACTTTTCAGCGTTATGTGTGCATTTATGGGAAGGTCGATATGATGATTCGAATGAAGTTTCGACTGGTGTTGATGATTTTCTGACGACTATGTTGTGTCGATCGTGTTGTTCGACTTGTGTTTAGTCGATGGTGTTTATTGACTTGAAAGTTGATTTTAAGTACACCATGATGCAGAAAAACACCATATATTTTGATAAAGTACGAGATGCGACAATTGTTTGTTGGAAGAACAAAAGATTTTGTTGGCATTATTTTTCAATCTTGTATGCTTTGTTTTCAAGATTGATGTTTTCTTGCCTTGTGACAAGATATCGCAGGAAGTTTTTGCAACCATTGGAGAGCTGATTTTGTTGACGCCGAAGAGTTCGAAAGAGGGACTTGATTCTCAGTGGGAAGGTTGGCAGTCTTCCAAGCACAGAGAGAGAAGTGGGTTAGCAGTAGCCAGAGAGCAGTGGTTGAAGGACATAGCCAGTTGTAGTGCGAGGCATGTCGAGGTATTCAGGTGATTGTCAAAAAGATTTTGATATAACTTGAAAGAAAACAGATAAGCTTTTGTGGGTCCAAAAGCCTTTCAATGGGAAGGTGTGATCAAAATCTGGACCAGGGGGCAAAAATTTGCTCAATTTTCAAAGTACTCAGAATGCGATGAAAATGATTCCATTGCATCCGTCTCGTCTTCCTGATTTCGGTGGTATATTTACTTTCTCAAACGGAGTCCGTATGGAGAAGTTATCGCGATCTGTTCGTCAAGCCAAATAGGCAAAAATTTGATGCTGACTGTACCTATCCGTACAGTCTGTACAGGACATGTGGTAGGTCCGTACATCATACGTGGTAGGTCCGTACAGGACACGTGGTGGCTCCAGAGAGTGACATGTGTCATGCATTTTTGGACTTTTCAGCGTACTGTTTGACCAATCCTGAGGTGACACGTGTCACCACTGGAAGGATGACACGTGGCACATGATGACGTCAGCATCCTGCGTGTTGGCTGACGTGGCAAGCTAATGCAGCATGTGACTGGACCATACGGTGATGACGTGGCACACATTTAATGGTTGACTGCTGGCAAATAGCATGACGACACGTGTCATTTGTGTGGCGAATGGTGTGAGGACACATGGCCCAATCCGGGGGTGCCACGTGTCACTCGTATATTGGTTCATATGGTTGTTTGTTAAAAGTTTATGGAGGCTGTGGGGTTTGACCCCCAGACCTACCCACCACAAACGACTTCACAAATCTGCCCTGCTAACACACCATGTAATGTTCCTTGTTATAGGAGTCAACGCGCATTTATTTAAACTTGATTGATGTATTCCGTGGAAAGGGGGGCGGGCCGGGGCATAGCCCCAACCCATGGTTCTATTGAAACAACATATAACCATGTTATATTAAACAATGCGCACGGAGGTTTATATTTGTGGTTTCGTTATACCACATAACCGTTTATTAAAATATATGGTGCGGGTTTATTAAACATAACCCAAAGTTTATTTCACCATATTCAAATGTTTATGCGCGGGGTTAACACTTATACCCGTGCTTCCATTGTATACCATTTGACCATATATTGTTTGGGCAGTGTTAATGAATTGCATGCGGGTTGTAAAACATTTAAACACGGTTTTAACACATAACTTTTGTGTGTGCGAGCGGAAGTTGGCACAGTTTTAAAACCGTTTGGCCCTTTCTATTTTAGCCCGAGGTCGTATGACCACATGCCCGAGAGCTAGGCGGTTGGGGGATGGAGGCACCCTAACCATCCTACAGTTTGCACATTTATTCGAAACCGATCGATGCTGGGTTTAAACGCGCATTTTGGAGCGTGTTCCAGGTTCATGGACACAGAGGTGCGTTTTGTAGAGCCAGTTCCAGCAAAGCTTGAAGGAGGAAAATGGAGGAGGCCTAACTTCTTCATCGTTTGGCCGATTGAGGTGTCGTAAAAGCCCAGCCAAGGATTTTTGGACATGCTGGATCCATTGGTGCTATTTTCAAGGCCATTTGAAGACTTCTTCAGCAAGTTTTTCACCATTGAAGTTCCAGGGAGCTTGAAGCCCTATTTGATGGAGGACATGGTTTGGTGAGCCTATGTTTGTTTTCTGTGAATGAATAATCATTTTTGGCTAATTGATATGCTCTGAACACATTGGGATAGGTTTCAGAGGTCGTTGAGGACTTTTACAGGTGTTTTTTTCCAAAGAGAAGCTCAGGGAAGCTTATGGCCACATGTAGAAGAGGTCATGCCCGGATGAGCCATGATCTGTTTTTCAAAGTTATATTAGTCATTTTTGGGGGTTTTATGCATTCTGATCTCAATGGTACAATTTTTTTTTCCATTGGAGTTGAGAAGCAGCTTGTAAACAAACTTTTGACTAATTAATCCCAGAGATCCAAGTCCATTATGGAGGCTCAAGGAGATGTAGCCCGGAGGGGGGTGAACTCCTTTATCATGTTGTGATTGTTCCGAGTTTGATGGTTTGTTTGCTGCAAGTTGTGTTGCTGTGTATTTATTGCAAGTACATATATAAACCATTTAAAAGAATATTTTCTCACACATAAGCATTTACAAGAAGAAGCACGAACTTAACACATAAGTTTATTTTGCATATTTATACACATGAAGCAAGGTCCTGTAAAGTTGATTTTAATGAAGTAGGGGTGCTTGCATAGCATAACAAGTCAGCCTTCTATTTTCAGATCACAAATAGAGGTAAGGGAGTTACCCATGACAAGGAACATACATCAAAGGATGAGGCTGAAAAACCACACAGTCACTCGGAAAGAGTAGAAAATTCCCGAGAAAGACAGGGTGGTGGAAGAAGTTCTTCTAAAGTAAGAGGCAGAAGAGGAGGAGGAGAAGTAATATTCTATGCCTGGGAAAAGATAGGGCACATGTCTTGGGAATGTCCCGAGAAAAAGAAACAAGGAGGAGGTGAAGATCACATTTCAGAGGCACATAGAAGAGATGTTGAAGCAGAAGGAGTAGAGGATGGGAGATCCCTGATGTTGAGGAAGGTTCTCTTAAAACCAGAGGTGGAAGTTGAAAGTCCAATGCAGAGGAATAGTCTCTTCAGGACAACTTGCAAGACTAAAGACAGAGTATGCAAGGTGATAATTGATAGTGGGAGAACTGACATATTAATGTACATAGATATGGTGGAGAAATTGGAGCTAATACAACTGCACATTTGAAGCCATAAAAAGTCTCATGGTTGAGGAAAAGAAACCAGGTAATGGTTACTAAACAATGCTTGGTTGAACTTAAGATAGGAGGATATATAGATGAAATTATGTGTGATGTAATTCCCATGGATGTATGCCATATTTTTTTGGGAAGACCATGGAAGTTTGATAGGAACGTCATTCATGATGGGAGGAAAAATACATACATCTTAGAAAAGAATGGTAGAACACACATTTTGCTTCCAATAGAGGAGAAGAAAGTGAAAAAGGAGGCTAGCACAAGCATACTTTTAATGAGTGGGAAGGAACTCCTAAAAGAAGTAAAGGAAGAACAAGAGATGCAGTTTGTTGTGGTGAGGAAACCCAAAGTTATCCTTACAAGTACTTCAATGGATGATTTTCCTGAAGAATTTCAGGAATTGTTGGATAATATTGCTGAGATAGTGGTGGATGAGTTTCCTAAATCATTGGCACCCATCAGAAGTATTAGCTATCATATTTGATCAATACCAGGAGTAAGTCTGCCAAACAAATCAACATATAGATTGACACCTCGAGAGAATGAGGAAGTGAAGAACCAAGTCCAGGAATTGTTAGACAGGGGTTTAGTCAGAGAGAGCTTGAGTCCATGCGCAGTACCAACTGTGTTGAGCCCAAAAAAATATGGAAGATGGAGAATGTGTACAAACTTGAGAGCCATTAACAAGATCACCATCACGTATAGATTTTCTTTACCAAGAATGGATGATTTAATGGATTGTTTAAATGGAACAAATTTCTTTTCTAAGATAGATTTGAAAAGTGGATATCACTAGAATAGAATGAGAGAAGGTGATGAGTGGAAAACAACCTTTAATACAAATAAAGGTTTGTATGAGTGGCTTGTTATGCCATTTGGCTTAACCAATTCCCCGAGTACTTTTATGAGGCTGATGAATGAAATAATGAAATATTTCATTGGCTAGTGTGTGGTTGTATATCTTGATGATATACTGATCTTTATCAGGACTAAAGAGGAGCATTTGAGGTACCTGACATTTGTGATGTGGAGGTTACAATAGGAGAAGTTGTTTATAAATCTAAATAAGTCCTCTTTTATGAAGACATAACTCATCTACTTGGGTTTTGTGATCTCTTCAAATGAACTAAAGATGGATCCAGAGAAGGTGAAAGAAATCAAAGAATGGCCATCACCATGGAGCATGTTTGAAGTAAGGAGCTTCCATGGATTAGCGAGCTTATATAGGAAGTTCATCAGAGACTTCAGTGGAATTTGTGCACCAATGATGGATACAGTGAAGAAGAAGAACAAGTATTTTAAATGGATGGAGGAATCCGAGAGGAGCTTCAATATACTGAAGGATAAAATAACAGAACTACCAATTCTAGTCTTTCTGAATTTTGAAAAGGAATTTCAGGTAATATCTGACGCAAGTGGAGTTGCAATTGGAGCAGTTTTGAGTCAGGATAACAGAACTGTTACCTATTTCAGTGAGAAGCTGAATGAGACCAAGAGAAAATACTCCACGTATGATAAGGAGTTTTATGCCATAATTAAAGCCTTGAATAAGTGGAGACATTACCTTGTACCACAAGAATTTGTATTGAATAACGATAACCAGGCTTTACAATTCATAACTAGGTAGGAAATATTGAATTAGAGGCATGCAAAATGGGTTGAGTTTATGCAAAATTTTACTTTTGTCATAAAACATATATTTGGAAATGATAACAAGTTTGTTGATGCATTAAGCAGGATATGTTTGATTCTACAGGAATTTCAGGTGAAAACCTTGGGGTTTGAACACCTTAAGGACATGTATTGTGATGATACAAATTTCAAGGAAGCATATGAAGCATGTGAAAATCATGTGCTGAGAGACAAAAGCCAGTGGATAGAGTATATTATTCAAGAGGTATTGTTGTTCAAGGGAAATCAGTTGTGCATACAACAATTCTCAATGAGGGATAACCTTTTGAAGCAAAATCATAGTGGAGGATTGGTTGGACATTTCGGCCATGATAAAACGTTTGCACAATTGAGTAGTTCATACTATTGGATAGGTATGAGAACATAAGTGATAAATTTTATGAATAGATGTAGAATCTTCCAACATCCAAAAGGGAAAAGACAGAACACTGGATTGTATCAACCATTGCCAATACCAGAGAGGCCTTGGGATGCAATAAGCATGGATTTTGTATTCGGACTGCCAAAAACGCAAAGAGGATTTGATTCCATATTTTTGATGGTGGATAGATTTTCAAATATGGCACACGTTATCCCATTCTAGAAGACCAGTGATGCAACACACATTGCAAATATGTTCTTTAAGGAAGTTGTGAGACTTCATGACCTACCTAGAAGCATTGTCTCAGATAGAGACACAAAATTTGTTGGTCACTTTTGGAGAACATTGTGGAAGAAGTTGGGGACAGATTTTTCCTTCAACTCAACCTATCATCCTCAGACAGATGGACAGACTGAGGTGGTGAACATAAGTTTGGGAAACTTATTGAGGAGTCTTTTTACTGAACACCATAATCAGTAGGATCAGATTCTGCTGCAAGAAGAATTTGCATACAATGACTCACCAAATAGGAGCACTGGAAAGAGACTATTCCAGATATTGTATGGAATTCAACCAAGGAGAGTATCTAAGTTGAGAGACTTGGAACAAAGTGATATCAAGAGTGTTGGAGCAGAAGATTTTGCTACAGAAATGCAGAGGCTCCATAGCCAGATTAGAGGATAGATGCAGAGTTCTAACTAGGAGTACAAACACATAGCTGATAAACACCACAAAGAACTTCAATTTGAAGTAGGAGATCAAGTTCTGACACATATCAGGAAAGAAAGGTTCCCCAGGGGAACATATAAAAGTTAATAATGAAGAATATAGGACCATGTAAGATCTTGAGGAAGTTTGATGCAAATGCATATGAGATTGATTTACCAGATGATGTAGGCATATCATCCATATTTAATGTTTCAGACTTGTATCCTTACAGGAAAGTTGACACAAAGGGATCAGAAGATTGAGAGAAGGTCCAATGGGAGGAACAAATGCCTATAGCAGAAAAACCACAGATGGAGAAGATTGTTGATCAGAGGATTGGAAAAAAGACCAGGAGGAAGACCTATTTTGAATATCTGGTCAAGTGGAAGGGACACCCAATAGAGGATTCCAGTTGGGAAAATGAATTTACTATACAGAAGCATGGAGTCCATGAATGGGTAAATGGGAGTATGATGCAGGAACATCACTGTCAAGCACACGGAGCAAGACCCATCAATGTATAGGAATCTGTACGGGAGCTCGACGGTGGAAGTTGTAATAGACATTTTGAAGTATGCCTTAACTTATCACGAGAATAATCTTTGGAGGCATGCTTGAGTAATCACGAGTGAAGAAGTGGGAGTTTCCACTCTGACTCTGGAATGCAACTGAACTAAAATAGCTGTAGGATTGGTTGTAATGTAGACAAGTCACCAAATGAAGCTGGTTGTAGGCTAGATAACCGAACGTAAGATAGCTGCAAGTTAGTAGGAAGTTTCAAAGTTTTTCAGTTTTTGTTTTGATTTATAGTTGTAACCATTTTCACTTATGAATATAACAAGGGAAAATTGACCCAATGTATGGTGTGGACATTGTCTTGCAATTCTCTGTTATTTTTTTTTCATGAATGAATGAATTCCATCATGAGTAGATGGAACTATGAATGTTAGGATAAGTTTCAATTTTTTCTCTTCTATTGAGTGGTGCAAGGTGTAAACATAGAATGCAAGGCATGTGTTTACGGAATCTATTTTGATTTCGAAGGTCAGAAGAGATAGTACAAAACTTTCCATATGAAAGGAGTGCAAAGAGACTCGTGTAAGGCATGCACAGTCGTCCACAAGAATTTGAAACTTACATAAACATCGAGTGCAAGGAGTGCACAAATCTGAGATTTGAATAAGTGTCAGAGTGACTTTATGATAAGTTGAAGAACCAGGAAAAGGAGAACGCCAGGAGGGAGAGAGGAGTTTCTCTTCGAGAAATCCTTCAGAGTTATCAAAATACCTAAAACACAAGGAGTGCACAGGAAGTCATAGTCTTCACAAGACCAATATCAAAAGGAATAACTCTTTTCATAAGTGTTAACGAGATCCAAGAAACAGACTCGTAGGTGGGACAAAGGTTGAGGCCTTTGAATCCTTCGAAAATATTCTAAGTCTGAAGAAAATATGAGGTCAAGGGGAAATATTTGGACCGCACGATCAACATCTAGAAAATGAGGAGTAAGTGCAGAGGAGGAAAGATATTAGCCATTCGGTCCGAGCACAAAGGAATCGTAACCTCCTGATCAAGGTAAAGTGCATGAACGATAAGCTTTGAAAGTACACAGGAGTAGTGGGGTTGCAAAATTATGAAATCATCGGAACCATCCATCAAGGAGGAAATGTGGTGAGAGATCAACATTTTGCTGACTCGTGACTTAGATAAGTCAAAGGAAGAGTCATAAGAACTCCTGAATCGTGAAATCATGATTTGATCTGAGCTGTCAGATCAAGGAGAAATCTGGACCGTTAGTTTCCCAGGGAGATATCGGGATTTCAGATATCGGGAGAAGGGAGGTGAGCGGTCCTCCAACTCCATGAAATGCGAAGCCGCGATAGGAGAAAAGGAGATTAGGATCGTTGGATTGTGGGGATTGTGGACTGTTGATTTATTGCTTCGAAATATCGATATTTCTGGGGTTCATAGTTCGAGAGAGTCGGGGTGACTCACATGCGAAGACTCGATATGAGAAGTTGTGAGAAGCATTTTGATCAAGCAAGTGTTCACAACCGTGGTCATGTGAAGGAAAGGGTTTTTCCATAGGAGAGCTAGCGTCTGTTTGGCGTTGAGGTTTGAACAACGCTCAGGAGAGGGCCTGCGGGTCTCATACGAGTTGTGTCTTTGGAGAAATGACCCGCGTAAGTGGGTTTGTGGTCTAGCAGAGACCCAAAGAGTCAATCAGACTCAGTTTCTTGATTGATCCTAGACCAGAAGGTTGCGCAACCCTTAGGAGAGAAGGGGGGTCTGCATCACTTGACAGTACCAACGTGAATTCAATCCAATATGAATTTAATAGGTATGCCACCTAAATTCCAATATGTTTCTTCAGTGTAATATAATTAAATATTGAAGAAGGATTTCACATATGGATCTGAAGAAAGCAAATGGGTTTTGGTGAAACAAAACAATATATTGGAACTAGATCTTCCTAGTCTAGAGATTTCAGCACCATGTTTTTCATAATGATATAACTCAACTAATTATTACTTAACTAATGTTTATTTAGATAACAAAATAAATAAAGAATCTAATTCATATGTGTATTCCATAGGTTATTGGATTTCACAATAATTACAATGGGAGAACAATGCAAAAACTAAAATTTTCATAAATTACAAGAAACCAATTCAATTGTAAAAATAGAGGATTATTTTATTTCCTCAAACAAAGTCATTACATAATAAGATAGTGAACCAACTAGGTCATCATCAAAAGTATCATATATGTTACTCATATGAATGAAGGGTCACATGAATGTAGGTCTACATAATACATTCATAATCAACTTCTGCAATCTTCCATCTCCTTGGTTCACTTCTATTCGCTTTGATTTCCATGAGTTGTATATGAGATTCTATCACCAAATGACTATATTGACAATATATACTTTGAGGAATGGAATCTATAGATAACATAATCAAGTTGTATTTTTACTTTTAAAAAATGTGACCCATCATAACCATGTTGCAATCTAGTATGTGTAATATCCATCTTGATATGACTGCACCAACTTCCTTTTTATTTGTTTGAATCACATTAAATAGTAGGTCACACTATATTCATTTCACCATGTTGCAATGACAACAAATACCTCACATTAAACCACAATTAAAAATATTAAAATATATATGTGTGTGTTCAAGTTTGAAAGTTTGAACATTAAGTTGAAGAGGCAAAATAAAAACACCATTAATCTATAACAAGCCCATTAATGAAGTCGCATACCTTCCCTAAAAACATCATAAAATCAATTATGATGTAGTCAAACCAAAACCTTTTTAGTGTGCATCACATTCCATGTCAGAATTAGAAGTGGCCCCTTTAGATTAAGAGGGACATATTTCCATTATCTCACATATCCATCATTTTCACTTCTTGCATCAACTCAAAATCCACAAAAGCATGCATACTTTCATGTTTGACAACAAAAACGTATTCCACATAGGATAGACACATTCAATAACCACTCACACAATTAGATCAAATATCAACACACCGATTTTTTTACATGGTTAAATCCGTTAGAGAGGGAAACAGTCCACAACCCCATCCAATGTGGCCACTTGAGGAAATATATTAATGCAAAAGAAAAATATTTTACAATAGGGTTTCTCAAAATCGATCATCAACAAATGAAACTCCATGCTCTTTAAATAGATATCATGGACCAATTGAGTGCTAAGACAGAGATCAATGTAGTCCTTAAGTCCGAGGAGAATAACAACCCTCAAATCACTCTATGTCTGTAACAAATCGTGACCATCGGATTGCATAACTACAAATGAATACTAAAGAAAAACACTTTTAGATAAAGAAAGTATAGACCAAGTTTATCTTAACTAACTTCTAACATAGATATAAGAACAACTTGGGATAATATTGAAGTATTTACAAAGGTGACACAATAGGAGAAGGAAAGAGACATTAGAGACTATCCCCCTTTAATGACAACTTCCTGAACTCATAACATAGACAAAAGTTTGGAAAAAAGTTCTTATGTAAGAGATGTTGCAAAAACATCTTTAACTATATCTTCTCTAGGGAAAATGAGAAATTCAATAACTCGATCATGAATGAGTTTTCTAATGAAGTGCATGTGTAGCTCAATGTGTTTGATGCACCGATGTTGAATTGGATATTTGGTGAGCTTGATGGCACTCTGAATGTTGCACCAGAGGGTGGTTGGATTTTTTTGTTGGAATCCAAACTCTGAAAGGATATGGAAAATCCACAAGGCTTCTTGAATTGCATTAACCGTTGCTTGGTACTTTGATTTTGCTGAAGAAAAAGAAATAACTTGTTGTTTCTTACAAGCCCATGTGGAAGGTCCAAAACCAAGGTTGAAAACATAACCTATAGTATACTTTAAATCATCAAGGTCATTGGCCCAATCTGAATTAGTGAAACCAACTAACAAAGGAGTACCACTTGAACTGTATTCTATCCTTAATTCAATTGTAACTCAGACATATAGAAGTATCATTTTTTATTATTTCCAATGGATTTCATAGGGTGTTTGCATATACCGGGAAACAATATCAACATAAAAGGAAGTATCAGTATGAGCACGAGTCAAATATAAGAGGATAATAACTAACTTATTGTACAAAGTGGCATTGACTTTGGGAGTATCACAAGTAGCAACAAGTTTGACTCCAAACTAGAAGGGATAAGGGGTTGGTTTATAATTTTCCATGTGAAAGTGGTGAAGAAGGTCAAAAGAATATTTATACTAGAGGAAATTAAAATTCCTTCCTTAGTTTATAAAACATGGAGGCCAAGAAAATAATGCAACTAGACTAAGACTGTAATTTCAAATTTCTTTTTAAGGATGGATTTCACATGGGTTAAAAGTTTAGGGTCACTACTAGTGAGGATAAGGTCATAAACATAAATAAAAAGTATTATGATATGGATTCCTAATTTTTTGGTATAGACATTAGGGTCAGATTAACATCTAGAAAAAGCAGTGTTATGTAGAAAGTTGTCCATTTTGGCATACCAATATCGAGGAGCTTGCTTAAGACCATAAAGATATTTCTTAAGGAAACAAAAACTGTTGGAGTCATTATGGAAATATTCCTGAACTAGAAGTTCCCCCAAACTGCTAACCTCAACCTCAAGCTCTCCATCCAAACATCAATCTCATCGAACTGGATCTGGCTCACGAAGGTCTCTATCTGGATCTTTACTTGGAACAACTTCTTCTCATAGATAAACTGGGAATGTTCATAAAGTTTCAGAACAAGTAGAGATGCTAAGAGAAGTGCTTAAAGTAGTGGTATAGAAGCTGGAACCGGAAATAACCAGGAGGTTGTTCCATGTATATTTATTCTTGAAAATCACCATGCAAGGAGGCATATTTAACATCCATTTGATGAACCTCCTATTTATATGAGGCAACAAGGGCTAGAAAAAGGAGGATGTATTTCATTTTGTCTACGAGGGAAAAGGTTTCATTATAGTCAATGACTTCAAATTAAGAGAATATTTTGGCAACTAATTGGGCCTTATGTCTTGCAACACTTCCATCTGATGCATACTTATTTATTTACACCCATTTGCATCTAACAATTATTCTTCTTTTCAGAAAAGGCACAAGATCCCAATTTTTGTTTTCCATTAAAGAGTGATACTCTTGATTCATTGTTGTGACATGATATGGATGGCCTAAAGCTTCTGGAAATGTGTCTAGATCACGAATCTTTGAAACTTGAATGAAAATAAAGGAGGCTTTCTAGAACTATGATTTTTTCCAGCTTTGATCTCTAGGATCACCGACAGGATCACTAGTTGCTTCTCATGTTGAACAAACCTATCTGGTAAGTGGTGGTACTAGTGCATGTTCATATTTAATGGGATCATATGGAGGAGAGTGAGAATGAGGAGGTATATTTTTATCCTCATTTTTATCATAGAAATAATAAACCAGAATAGGAACAAAACATGGCACAAACATTGAAGATGGTGTGTAGAATGAGGATGGAAAAAACATTGAATTAGGCTCACGGGACAAAGGATTTTCATCAAATTTAACATGTGTTCTAATAATAATTTCATTGTAATGAGTTTGAATACATTTGTTAAGCCCTATTTCATGGCACATTACCCAATAATTGGGACATATTACATTAGTATTGTTATTTTATTTATGTCGACTTTGGTCCATTAGTTTTAATTGTACCTCCTAGTTGTTGGATTACTGAGAGAGGGGGTGAATCAGTAATAGAGAAATTTAATCTTTTTTAACCATATAATACAAGTGTTATATCAATGAATCATTATCATCCAATAACTGCAAAGTAAATAAGCAATGAACAAATGAACAAACATACACATACACAGTACACCAGTGCTTTACATGGAATACCAAATTGGGAGAAAACCACAAAATGTTTTTTCTTATATGTCTTGAAGAATTACATTCATTGGAAGCACCAAATTCCTTTGTTTTCCAGCTGCAACTGGAAGGAGGCTCCAACCCCCTA
>JZKD02S0371919.1:140145-155883 GCA_000966675.3 Picea glauca | reverse complement strand
TCTTCTGATAACTTCTATGGCACACATTAATTCTTCTCGATATTCAACTTCTATCTCTTCAATTTCTTCTTTGACTTCTTCACTTTCTTCTTCGGCTTCTTCATATTCTTCTTCAGAGTCTTCTTTGTCAGTGTCTTTACTTCCATGAATAGAACTCTTCCTATCTCATTGTCATTGACTTTATCTTCATCTGATGATGAGATGTCTTCTTTGGTGTATAAGCTTTTCTTGAAAACTTTTTTTGTAGTTATTTTTCCTTTATATGTGTGTTTTCCTTTTTAGTAACCTTCGTCATTTCTCTTTTTCTTATGAGGACATTTGTTAGAAAAATGACCAATACCATCACAATTAAAACAAATTAAAGGGAGATTACCTATATACCTACTGTTGGTTCCCTTGTTCATTCTTTTAACGAAGTTGACCACTTCTTCATCATCTTCTGAGGTGTCACTGTTGTTGCTATATTCTTCTTGTTCCTTTTTCTTTTTCTTTGATATTTTGGATGCCTTGAAGGATGCTTCTTTTACATCTGGATTTTCCTACTCAGTTCTCATTTCATATGCTGTGAAGATTCCATGCAGTTCATCCATGCTTATTGAGTCCAAATCTGATATTTCTTCTAATGCTGATACTTAGGGTTGAATCTCATAGGAAGAGATCTTAGTATCTTTTGAACAATTACAGATTCTTCAATTTCTTCTCTCAATCCTATTATTGCATTCACTGTTTCATCGATGCGTAAGAAGTAGGCTGCAATATCTTCATCTTCCTTCATTTTTAGTTGTCTGAACTTACCTCTGTAAGTCTGAAGCTTTGCTGCTTTGACTTTTGTATCTCCTTCATAAATATTTTGAAGCTTGTCCCAAATCTCTTTAGCATATTTATAGTGTGAAACTTTGGTGAATACTGTATCATTGAGACCATTCAAACGTGGATTTGTGGCTTTGGAATTATTCTCACCGAGTTTTATTTCTTTGTCATTTATTGGTGGAACTGTTGGTGTTGTGTATGCATCTACAATTGATTGCCAAACTTGAAATCCCTGTGCCTGTATATATGTCCTCATCCTTATGATCCAAAAAGAATACTTTTGCCCATCAAACTATGGTATTCCATTTTTATATGCATTAGTACTCTCCATGATCTACCTTTCTGTGGTTAAACTGATTTCTGAAGGAACCTAATCTAATACCAATTGTTGGATTACTGAGAGGTGGAGTGAATCAATAATATAGAAATTTAATCCTTTTTAACCATATAATCCAAGTGTTATATCAATGAAGTATTATCATACAATAAATGCAGAGTAAATAAGCAATGAAAAAATTAACAAACATACACATACACAGTACACCAATGTTTTACGTGGAAACCCAAATCGGGAGAAAACCACAGAATGATTTTTCGTACATGTCTTAAAGAATTGCATTCATTGGAAGAACCAACTTCCTTTGTTTTCCAACTGCAATTGGAAGGAGGCTCTAACCCCCTAGTTTCTCAGGCTACAACCTGAGGGAAGCTCCATCTCCCCAACTCTTTGGCTACAACCTCCTATATTCTCTAGCTACAATCGGAAGGTGGCTACAACCACTTGTCCTTGCCCCGTCCTGCCACCTTGAAGTAGAAGTAGAATGATAAAACCATTGTCAACCTGTCACTGTGAGATATACCACTGTAAACCTGTACCAATAAATTTGAACCATGCATCAACCATGCATCAACTTGTACCTCAACCTCTAATCAACTTGTACCATAAACAAGTGCATCAACCATGCACCAACCTGTACCATAAACAAGTGCATCCAACCATGTACCAAGTATGTACCAATCATGTGTCATCTTCTCATCAACTATGACTCATCGATATTTACCAACATCATCAACTATACACCTCATGTATGTGCCAACTCATTAACTACTTGTCTCAACCATGTACTCAACATGTACCTCAACCAAAAGCCCTCATCAATTTCATCATCCAAATATGATTGGTATCTTTGTAATAGACCTGGTGTATATGATCACATTCCTTCAAACCTTCCTTAACTTCAACAACAAGAGACTAGCATTTTCATCAAACCTTTCTTTAGTCTCACATGCCTAGTTTTGGATTAGTCAACAACCCTAACTTGAAGTCATCATAACTTTGTACCTGTAATGTATAAATATATGAAACTGATACACAATTCTCTTCAGTGTGTTTTATTCAATTCCTCCATGTGTCACTACTTGGAACCTCTCATAAAAGGAGTTATAGAAAAAATGGCATACCTTGCTAAATTCTGACTTATTCTAGAGAGCGAACTTGTAGAGCATTCCCCACACAAAATATTTGTTGAATTTATCTAAACCTATTTCAAAACATACTACAGACTATACCCTAACCAACACATTTTGTTTCATGTAATTTGGATCTTTTATTAATAAGTTATGAGGTTTTTACCCGAAACATCTGGTTTTGACTAGTTTCAGGACTAGCCACAAACCCTATTTTCCACGGAGTGTAACTCAAAAAATACAATGAACCACAATCTGAATTATTTACCAAAGATACTTGGATATGTTTTCTCAATTTCATAGCAGTTTCATGGTCTGAACAATTATAGAAAAAAAGTTATAGAGAAAATGGTGAGATGACCTGTAAATAACATACCTTAGAAAGCACCATCAAAAGAATTTATCCTTCCTTGCATTTCAGCCTTTTTTTCTTCACCTTCCCTCAGAATTTTTTCTTAGATATCCTTTGTTACCTCAGACACCTATAGATATTCAATATGTTGGCATATTTATTACGGGTAGACAGAAGGCAGAGTATTTTTTTGTCATTGATGGCAAGCTCAACCCAACGATGACGAACAAGAGAAGGTGGCAAGACCAACAGCGCAATGATGATCGCATGGCAAGATCAAAAGCGTAAACTCCAGGAGTCAAGGAACCAAGTCATGGCATAAAATTGCGAAATGTGAAACCATGACTTAATCTCCATTTTGGAGTTTCGGATACCGGGAGTTGGAGGTGTCAAGGACACTCACAACAAGAATGATGAAATCGTGAAATGCGAAATATCAGAGCATGTCAAAGACTCCATTTCAGAGTTTCACAGACGGGGAAATCAAAGATCAAGGGAAATTTAACCTTTGAAGTAGCGAACCTCAAAATCCCGAAACAGACACATCAACAAACCATGTCAGCAAACCACGTTAGCTAAAGACACATGGCACAATCAGGTAATGACAAGTGTCAAGATGATTCAACATTTCAGACACATGTATGCCATGAATTAGAGTGACACGTGGCAGCTATTCGGCATGTGTCAATCCATGTGTGAAGTCAACAGGTTTACATCACATCAGAACTTTCTATTTCGGGGTTTTTACATAGCAAGCAGAAACTCCACCATCACGAAGTCTTGAAATCCGAAATGCCGAAAGGGACTATTGTGAGTCTCAAAAACTCGAAAGGAAAAACTCTGAAATGTTGTATATCATCCATCTCAGTGGGTTATGTGAACCGACTGATCACTTTAGAGATTTTGTGATCATGAATTTTATAATGTTAGAGTCACGATGACTCGAAGGGAAAAACACCTTTTAGTGTAGGCTATGGTCACTGTCAGTGGTCATGTGAGAGGGAGGAGCTAGCACTAAGCTAAGCTCCTTTTCGACGATCGTAACATGAAGAGTCAAGACTCTTCACCACAGGAATGTCGAAATGCCAAAATGTCGAAATGCGAAATGGTGAAATCAATGCGAGACCCTGTGCTTGTAATCCAACGGTGTTGGATACCTGGCAATCTGACCGAAGGGCTATTGTTGCTCTTCATCATTAATTGTTTAGTTACGATTCAGTTAGCAGAATTGAATCATGGTTCTTGGACAGTTGGCATTTCATTTGCTGAAGTGTTGTTCTATGGATTGGAGGGGTAACTGAAGGGGTTGTAGTGTATAAAAGAAACACGAAGTGATTGTGTGTGGTTGGTTGTTCTGAATGAAAAATGAGTTGAACTGTAAGAAAGGGAAAATTACAGTATGCGCAGTGTGAGAGAAATAGTATGTGTAGTGTGAGATAAAAATAAGAGATGAGGAATAGATGAGGAATAGATAGAAGCAAGAGAGGAATTGTAGAATAGATTGAAGCAGAGCATAATTGCAGAACAGACAGAGGAAGAGAAGAATTGCAGAACAGTTAGAAGTAGACTGGATTTACAGAAAAAAGAAGAAGTGGTAAGAATCTATTTATCTCTGTTGTTGGTTATTCAATCATTTATTTATAATCAAGGAGGTAGGGTGGTGCTAGGGAGGATTGTGGTCCTCTGATATTCGAGTTAGTTCTTGAATATTGGGAGTTGTAGATTCCATCTAGTTGTGGCTAGAAAACAGAGTGGCGGGGTGGTGCTTGGGAAAACATAGAGTTTTCTATATGCAAGTTGGTGCTTGTATAAGTGGAAGTGGGTTCTTCCATCCAGTTGGTGTTGGAACACTCAGGGAATTGGTCCTTCCTTCTAGTGGGTGCTAGAGAAACCAAAGAGTTGGTGCTCTCAAACAAGTTGGTTCTGGTATAAGTGGAAGTAGGTGCTTCCATCTAGTCGGTGCTAGAACACTCAGGGAGTTGGTGCTTCCTTCTAGTCGGTGATAGAGAAACTACAAAGTTGGTGCTCTCAACAAGTTGGAGCTTGTAAAACAGAGGTAGTAGCCTCACTTTGAGTTGGTGCTCAAACATAGATGATGTACAGAACTTAAAAGACTGCCTATTATTTCGAAGAAGAAGAGGTTTTGTCCCTTTATGGGTTTTCTCGTGAAAATTTGTCTCTGTGTATATCTTATGTGTGATTGATGCTCATTATTTATTGATGGCGTCCACCTGGGCACCTACCTCAGCAGGTCCCTGCGCTTGACCTCCCGGTCTTAAGGATCATTCAATTTCCTCCCTTGATCCAGAATGGCTCTTCTGATTCCCACTGGAATATCCTTCAGAAATTGGCCCACAGGTATTTTCGGCACTTTACAGTCTTTAGGCCGGTCACTGTTCTCTTCGATGACAGAAGAATAGAAAATCGGGTTTCGGGGTTTTCAAACTCCCAACGTCTCGACCCTTTGGTTCCTGATTTCCCGAACTCCAATATCCCGATGCACTCCTTTGTTGCCTTAGCCTTCGGGCTATGCGTTTAGTCCATGCGACCTCCTCTTATATGACCACAGTCATATTCCTTATCGGGATTGGGGTTTTCATGTTGAATTGTATTAAATCTCTCGCCCACGGAATTCCCGATGTTCTGACTTGTGATTTTGCGATATGACGTCACCAGGATGCCCTTCCACCGTAACCACAATCAACGACGGTGAACAGTTGCTAAGATCAAGGGCTCTAGATCTCCCTCGAGGTTTCGCGACTTCAATTGTCGAAATGCTTTGGCCTTCGATTCCCCTGATTTCATGAATGTTGATTTCCCAATCACTTCGATCTCGGCCACGCATCCTCAAGGATGGACGTTTCTCATATGCTTCGGGGTTTTCACTCTGGAAATTCTCGATTCCCTTGTTACGACAAGACGACGTCAGCTGGGCCCCACACGGAGCTCTCCTCTTGTCAAAAAATCAGACTTCGTGGTTTCATCTTGCGAGGGTATCCTGTCCTTAAGACCTCTGAAATGTCGATCCCTGACTCTCTTCGAAATTATGACACGCGTCCCAAGTGATGGACAGTTTAGATTGAACCTCAGACTTCACCACTTTACAAAACCATGAACACTCACTTACCTAAACTCCGATGACCACATCCCTGATCTAGACGACCACACGACACGTTTCCTCCCTGAGATCCTACTACTATGATCCTTTTGTCGTTTCGGGGTTCAACAGGTCTCGGACTCTTGTCTTCTGAAGCTTTGAAATGCCAATGGACTCTTGATCCCTGCCACCTGTCCCAGCAGATGGACGACTCTGAACTCGTCGAGATTTTCACAATGGACTTCCTCGACCTCTTATCCACGGTAATTTTGATTTCCCGAACCCTGACACCTCAATATCCCGATGCCTCTCGGGGTTCTTACTCTACTCACGAGGGTTTAAACCCTGTGCAACTGCTATACAATTAGATGGCTGACGGGTAATTGATCAACGATCCAATGGCTCATGAACCCTAGAGCTTGGAATCCGAATGCGATCGTAGCCTCCTCGCTTCTTTGGCAGATCCAACGGCTGACGAGATTTCGCTAATCCTCCCCACAAGATCCTGTCCATCTATCTTCTCCTCTTTGATACATTCACGAATTGAACCAAAGACTCCTTCCTGAACTTAATCACCTATGTCCTAAATATCCATATCCTTGAGTCACTTGATATGCTCCAACTCTTTGTGCTACCTTCAATAGCTTCAAAGGATTTATCCCTCTTGAGCTTTCTCACGACTCTGAGTCTTAGAGAATATTTTTGCGCGCACTCCTTGCGGCAACTCTCAGACACTTCCAAGTGTTGAATACCTTTGACTCTATGCACTCCTGCAGTAGAATTCCTTCAACACTCCGCTCAGATTCACAACTGAGACTTTCCTTAGCCTGCGCACTCCTTGCAGAGCTCCTACAACCCGATTTCACTTCTAGGTGAATGAGAACAAGAGTTAAACTATCTGAGCCTTCTGTCAACGCACTCCTTGCAGGAATCCTTGCACAGATAAAGAAACAATTGAAACTCATTTTTTCTACTTCCTTTCTCAGGTCTCAAACACTTAGCAAGAAATCATTCATACATAGCATGTAAAACAAATGCATAACAGGAAGTAAATACTCATGAGCATAGCATTCATCATACATACACAGAGAACAAACACAAAACCATGGATTTGAATCAATCTCTTCTATTAATTCAAACTCTGTACATGGGTGTTCTTCCACGGCTCTCTACTTCTCTTCTCAATGCTCAGGATTATGTTACAATGCACAATGAGGGTGTCTATATCCCGTTTCCCTCTTTCTTTCTAAAACTGTCTAATCTAATATTAAATTCTATCTATCTGCATTAAATACTTTAAATGCCTCCTACCTACTAAGGACGAGAGAGGGATTCTCAAGGTCCAATTACATTACACAAGTGTGTCTCTTCTTAAATGACTTCATTTAAGATGGCACATCAATCCAAGGGAATTTCAAAATTTGTGCTGGCGCTTGTCTAGCTGTCCATTGTCTTCCACGCTGGCTTGCTTGATGTGGGCGATGCTCCTGCATCATACTCCCTGGATTGAAATTCTTCATGGGCTCCTATCCATGAGCTCATGCATGGTCTGTCCATGCTTCCGAATCTCTGCTTCATTCTCCCAGCTGGCATCTTCAACTGGATGTCCCTTCCACTTGACCAAATATTCAAAGTATTGCTTTCTTCTGGTCTTCCTACCGACCCTTTTGTCCAAGATACGCTCCATCTGTGATGTCTCTGCAACTGGCATCTGCTTTTTCCACTGAACCTCTAATTGTTTCTCACTTGTTCCTACTTCCTCAACTTTGTATGGGTATAAATCTGAGACATTGAATATCGGAGAAATTCCGATCCCATCGGGTAATTCAATCTCATAAGCATTTGTCCCAATTTTCTTTAAGAACCTACATGGCTCGATTTTCTTCATCTTCAGCTTATTATATGTTCCTTTCGGGAACCTTTCTCTTCTCAAATATGCCAGAACCAAGTCACCAACCTCAAACTGAATTTTTCTTTTATGTTGATCGACTCTTCGTTTGTACTCCTGACTTGAATTCTGTAGTCGCTCCTTCACCTGGCTGTGAAGTTCCTTCATCGCCTCCGCAAATTCTTCTGCACTAGCGCTGCTAGTTGCATTCTATTCTGAATCCCTCAATTCAGAAATTCCTCTCAAATGCATACCATAAACAACCTGAAATGGACTATGGCCTGTGCTCCGATTCACTGAGTCATTGTATGCAAATTCTACCTGTGGTAATATACTATCCCACTGGCTATGGTGTTCTGTCACCAGGCTCCTCAGCAAGTCTCCCAGACTTCTTTTTACCACTTCTGTCTGCCCATCCTTCTGAGGATGATAAGCTTAACTAAACAACAAGTTAGTTCCCAGCTTCTTCCATAATGTCCTCCAAAAGTGTCCTACAAACTTTGTATCTCGATCCGAAACAATACTCCTTGGTAAGCCCTAAAGTCGAATGACTTATTTGAAAAATAGGTCCACGATGTGAGTCACGTCACTGGTTTTCTGACATGGGATAAAATGTGCCATATTGGAAAATCTATCCACTACCACAAAGATTGAATCAAATCCTCTTTGTGTTCTTGGCAACCCCAATACAAAATCCATGCTAATCGCATCCCACGACCTTTCTTGTATGGGCAATGGTTGATAAAACCTTGCATTCTTCTTCCTCCCCTTTGAATGTTGGAAAATCCTGCATCTGTCCACAAATATCTTGACCTATGATCGCATCCCTGGCCAAAATTATGATTTGCTCAGCTTCGCGAATGTCTTTTCGTGACCAAAGTGTCCTTCCAATCCTTCGTTGTGTTTATCCTTCAGTAGATTCTCCCTCATGGAGCATTTTGGAATACACAGTTGATTGCCTCTAAACAGTAATCCTTCCTGGATCATATAGTCTGTCCAAGGGCTTCTATATCTGAGAACTGGATTCTCAGCTGCTTCATATGCTTCTTGAAAATCTGGATCATCTGCGTACATGTCCCTGAGATCATCAAAACCCAACGTCTTGACTTTGAACTCCTGCAACAACAAACACTTCCTGCTCAAAGCATCAACAACTTTGTTAGCAGTACCAGAAATATGTTTAATCACAAATGTGAAATTTTGCATATACTCAACCCATTTAACATGTCTCTGATTCAACTTTTCTTGTTGAGTCACAAACTGTAGTGCATGATTATCACTATACAATACAAACTCTTTCGGGATCAAGTAATGCCTCCATTTTTTCAATGCCTATATGATGGCATAGAACTCCTTGTCATAAGTGGAGTACTTCACCTTCATCTCATTCAGCTTCTCACTAAAATATGCTATCGGCCTGTCTTCTTGACTCAAGACTGCCCCGATTGCAAATCCACTTGCATCGCACTTCACTTGAAATGTCTTTTGAAAATCAGGCAACACCAGAATTGGTTGCTCCATAATTTTCCTCTTCAACAAATTAAAACTTTTCTCAGCCTCTTCTGTCCAGTGAAAAGATTTGTGTCTTTTCTTCACTGTATCCATCATTATTGTGCTAATTCCACTGAAATTCCTAATGAAATTTCGGTAGAAAATAGCCAACTCGTGAAAACTTCTCACCTCAAATATGTTTTTCGGTGATGGCCAATTCTTGATCACTTCCACCTTATCTGGGTCCATCCTCAATTTATCTGCAGAAATAACGAAACCCAAATAGATGAGTTATGTCTTCATAAAAGAGGATTTCTTCATGTTTATCAATAGCTTCTCCTGCTGTAATCTTTTCATCACAATAGTCAAGTGTTTCATATGTTCTGTCTTCGTTTTACTAAAAATCAGTATGTCGTCCAGATACACGATGATAAATTTCCCAATGAACTCCCTCAGGACTTCGTTCATCAACCTCATAAAGGTACTTGGCACATTTGTTAAGACAAACGTCATAACAAGCCATTCATACAACCTTTCGTTGGTTTTGAAGGCTGTTTTCCATTCATCACCTTCCCTCATACGAATATGATGATATCTACTTTTCAGGTCAATCTTCGAAAAAAAAAAATCTCCACTTAAATAGTCCATCAAATCATCCATCCTCAGCAATGGAAATCTATACCTGATGGTTATATTATTTATCGCCCTTGAGTCAGTACACATCCTCCAGCCTCTGTCTTTCTTCGGACTGAGTACTGTCGGAACAACACACAGACTCAAGCTTTCCCGAACCAAACCTTTGTCCAACAACTCCTGGACTTGCCTCTTAACCTCCTCATTCTCTTTCAGCGTCAATCTGTACACAACTTTGTTTGGAAAATTGGCTCCTGGTATGAGATCAATATGATGACTCACACTTCTAATCGGTGGCAATGAACGAGGTAGTTCGTCCACTACTATGTCAACGAACTCCTCCAACAGTTCCCGAACCTCTTCTGGTAAATCGTCCACTCTTGTGCTGGTTAAAACAATCCTCGGTTTTCTGACCACAAAGAATTGTGGTTCCTCCTTCTTCTTGACTTCTGTAAGAAGTTCCTTCCCACTCATGAGAATTATTGTGTTGCTTACTTCCGGTTTCACTTCCTTATTCTTGATTGGAAGCAACATATGAGTTCTCCCATTCTTCTCCAGGGTGTATGTGTTCATCCTCCCATCATGAATCACATTTCTGTCATATTTCCATGGTCTACCTAGCAATACATGACAAACATCCATAGGAATAAAATCACATAGAATCTTATCATTATATCCTCCTATTTTGAATTCAACTAAACATTGTTTAGTGACATTTACCTGATGTCCCTTTTGTAGCCATGAAACTTTATATGGACTTGGATGTTCAATCGTCTCCAGCTCCAGCTTCTCTACCATCTCGATTGAAACGAGATTATCGGTGCTTCCACTTTCCACAATGACCTTGCACACCTTGTCCTTGGTTTTTCAAGCAGTCCGAAAAAGATTGTTTCTTTGCACTGAATTCTCCACCTCCTTCTCCGGTGTCAAAAGAACCTTTCGCATCACCAGCGATCTTCCGCCTTCAACATCTTCTGTCTCCACATCTTGCCTCTATGCTTCGGCGATGTGAGTCTCTCCACCCTATTTCTTTTTCTCTGGACACTCATAAGACTTGTGTCCATTCTTTCCACACGTGAAGCATGTGATTACTCCACCTCTTCCTCTTCCTCTACCTCTGGTACGAGGAAAAGTATTATTGTCAGCATACCCTCCTCTCTGCTCAGTATGTTTCCCTCGTTGTTCATCATATTTCCCTCACTGTGAGCTGCCACCTCTCTCAGTTCTTTTGTATTTAGGCTCAGAACCGAACTTCCAGTCCTCCTTGGGCTTCTGATATTTGTCCCGGGAAACTAATTTGCCTCTGGGCTGACTTCTGACTCGGCCTCTTTGACTCTGCTTTTGGCTCAGCTTCTCTTCCGCTTTTAGATCTATCTGATAAGCATCCTCCACCGTTCGGATGGTTACCATGCTCATCTCATCCTAAATCTCATATCTCAGGCCATTCATATACCTGGCTACTTTTTCATCATTGCTTTAACGATGACCTACCCTGATATTCAACCTGTAAAACTCTTCAGTATATTCTTTTACTATCATCAGCTTCTGTCTCAGGTTTTGCATTCTCCGGAACAAAGAAATTTGGTAATCCCTGGGGATGATTTTTTCCTTCATCTTTGCAATCATCTTGTCCCAGCTCTTAATTTTCTGCTTGCCTTGGCAACACCTATCCGCTTGTAGTTCATCCCACCACAATGATACATGTCATTTTAATATCGTGAAGGCATGCTTGACCTTCTTGTCTTCTTCGACATCTTCATAGTCAAAATATGTGTCTAGAGCTCTAATCTAGTCTATAATCTCTTCTACATCCAGATTTCCCTCGTAAACTGGAATATCCATCTTCGCCTTTGTACCCATTCTTGCAACAGCTTTAAGCAATCGTTCACTTGTTGCATCTTCTGCTATGATTTCTTATTCTTCATGTCCAACATCATCTTCATTTTAGGACTCACTAATATCTCCTATATTAGATGTGCGCCTTTGTCTTATCTCCATGTCCAGAATTCTAGTGCGTATGTTATGCAGATCTCTTTCTACTTCTGGATTCTGCGCTTCTCTACCCGTTCCTCTAGACGTCTCCCTTTACTCCTCTAGATCGGGTGATTGTCTATCTCTTTTCCTCGGCAGCATGTTGAATCTTTCTTTCTTCCTGCTACAGAAAGAAAAGAAGCTTTTCTAAGCTCTGATACCACTTGATGGTGTCCACCCGGGCACATACCTCAGTAGGTCCCTGCGCCTGACCTCCCGGTCTTAAGGATCGTTCAATTTCCTCCCTTGAGCCAGAATGGCTCTTCTGATTCCCACTGGAATCTCCTTCAGAAATTGGTCCACAGGTATTTTCGTCACTTTACCGTCTTTAGGCCGGTCACTGTTATCTTCCACGACAGAAGAATAGAAAATCGGGTTTCGGGGTTTTCAAACTCCCGACGTCTCGACCCTTTGGTTCCCGATTTCCCGATCTCCAATATCCCTATGCGCTCCTTTGTTGCCTTAGCCTCTAGGCTATGTGTTTATTCCACATGACCTCCTCTTATATGACCGCAATCATATTCCTTATCGGGATTCGGGTTTTCGAGTGTTGAAGTGTATTAAATCTCTCGCCCACGGAATTCCTGATGTTCCGACTCGCGATTTCGCGATATGACGTCACCAGGATTCCCTTCCACCCTAACCACAATCAACAAAGGTGAACAATCGCTGAGATCAATGGCACCAGATCTCCCTCGGGGTTTCGCGACTTCAATTGTCGAAATGCTTTAGCCTTTGATTCCCCCAATTTCACGAATGTTGATTTCCCAATCACTTTGATCTCGACCACGCGTCCTCAAGGATGGAAGGTTCTCGTATGCTTTAGAGTTTTCACTCTGGAAATTATCGATTCCCTTGTTATGATGGGACGATTTCAGTTGGGCCCCACACGGAGCTCTCCTCTTGTTGGAAAATCAAACTTCGCGGTTTCGTCTTGCGAGGGTATCCTGTCCTCAGGACCTCCGAAACGCCAATCCCCGAATCTCTTCGGAATTCTGACAAGCATCCCAAGTGATGGACGGTTGAGATTGAACCTCGGACTTCGCCACTTTACAAAACCATGAACACTTACTTACCTGAACTCCGATGACCACATCCCCAATCTAGACAACCACATGACACGTGTCCTCCCTGAGATCCTACGGCTATGATCCTTTCACCGTTTCGAGGTTCAACAGGTCTCGGACTCTTGTCTTCTGAAGCTTTGAAATGTCGATGGACTCTCAATCCCTGCCACCTGTCCCAACATATGGACGGCTCTGAACTCGTCGATATTTTCACAATGGACTTCCCTGACCTCTTATCCACGGTACTTCCGATTTCCTGAACCCCGATGCCTCGATATCCTGATGCCTCTCAGGGTTCTTACTCTGCTCAAGAGGGTTTAAACCCTGTGCAACTCCTATCAGATCAGACGACTGACGGGTAATTGATCAACGATCCAATGACTCACGACCCCTAGAGCTTGGACTCCGAACGCGGACGTAACCTCCTCGCTTCTTTGGCAGATCCAACGGATGACGGGATTTCACTAATCCTCCCCACAAGATCCTGTCTGTCTATCTTCTCCTCCTTGATATGTTCACGAATTGAACCAAAGACTCCTTCCTGGACTTAATCACCTGTGTCCTAAACCTCCATCGCCTTGAGTCACTCGATATGCTCCAACTCTTTGTGCTACCTTCAATAGCTTCAAAGGATTTATCCCTCCTAAGCTTTCTCACGACTCTGAGTCTTAGAGAATATTTTTGCGTGCACTTCTTGCGACAACTCTCAGACACTTCCAAGTGTTGAGTACCTTCGACTCTGTGCACTCTTTCAGTAGCAGTCCTTCAACACTCCGCTCAGATTCACAACTGAGACTTTCCTTAGCCTGCGCACTCCTTTCACAGCTCCTATAACTTGATTTCACTTCTAGGTGAACGAGAACACGAGTTAAACTATCTGAGCCTTCTATCAATGCATTCCTTGCGGACGAATTCAACTGCACTCCTTGCGGGAATCCTTGATCAGATAGATAAACAATTGAAACTCATTTCTTCTACTTCCTTTCTCAGGTCTCAAACACTCAGTAAGAAATCATTCATACATAGCATGTAAAACAAATGCATAACAGGAAGTAAATACTCATGAGCATAGCATTCAGCATACATACACAGAGAACAAACACAAAACCATGGATTTGAATCAAGCTCTTCTATTAATTCAAACTCTGTACATGGGTGTTCTTCCACAACTCTCTGCTTCTCTTCTCAATGCTCAGGATTATGTTACAATGCACAATGAGGGTGTCCATATCCCGTTTCCCTCTTTCTTTCTAAAACTGTCTAATCTAATATTAAATTCTATCTACCTGCATTAACTAATTTAAATGCCTCCTACCTAATAAGGACGAGAGTGGGCTGCTCAAGGTCTGATTACATTACACAAGTGCATCTCTTCTTAAATGACTTCATTTAAGATGGCGCATCAATCCAAGGGACTTTTAAGATGGCGCATCAGATGTAAAAAGAGAAAACAAAAACAATTCTTGATACAATTCGAGAAAGACAGTAAACATCCTGATGAGGACTTTTCCCTACTAAAAGTGGAATTAGAAGAGGCAAATAAAATCAAGGACATTCTGAAACAACGGTTATCATAGAAGAAAGCAAGGTGTGAAGCCTTAGAAGAAGAAATAGTGAAAACTAGGAAAGAGTTGGAGAAGTTTCAAGCCTTGTATCATCAAAATATGTCATGTATCAAAGCCTCTGAAGGATTAGATACCATTCTGAATCAGCAAAGGAATCCAAAGATGAAAACTGGATTGGGTTATGAAGAGGGATCAAGGTCAGCCAAGAAACAAAGAACCCATCAAGTTTTTCAAATCTACAACCAATGACAACAACAAACCTGCAGAAACAAAGGAAGGCAATTAGCTGCCCAAGAGGAGTAAAGAAAAAGGTGTCAGGACTGAATCTATAGAACAAAGAAATAATGCACTCCCTGCTCAACGAAATCATCAGCATGGAAGAAATCGACCTTCTCAAAGAAGACAACCATTTTCCAGGTACCAAGGATTTTTCTATGGATATTGTTTTTTCTGTTCTAACTTTGGTCACAAAGTTGTAAACTGTTCTTTGAAATTTAGATATGAGCAAGCAAGACATTCAAGGTATAGATATCTGCCACAAAAACGAATGAGTCACCCAAGTAAAAAACCACCATAGATTGCAAATCACTTGATGGCTGGGAAAAGGACACAGGTTAAGCATAACAATCGTTATGACTCTTTAAACAACAAACCATAATGTTACATCTGTCATAACTATGGACATAAAGTTGTTGATTGACGCTTAAAGAACTATGAATCAGATTTGAATTCCTCTGCTGAAAATGCCAAGGTTTGGAAAAAGAAAGAAAGTGATAAGTGTGGATTAGTGTTGTCGGCTCAAAGACAAAAGAACTCCTAGAATATATATAGTAGATGTTCCAAGGACATGACTGGAGAAAAGGATAGGCTTCTACTTATAAGCAAAATCAAAACAGGAAATGTGATCCTTGAAAATGATGAATTAGGTAAAAACAAGGATAAAGGGATGGTGAGTTTAAGTAATGGAAAAGGAGATTCTCAGGATGATCTTCCTATAGATGGGATGAAACATAATTTGCTCAATGTAAGTCAAATGTGTGACAGAGAATGTAAAGAGGTGGTCCTTTCCAAAGACTGTAAGATAAAGTCTGTAAAATCAGGACAAGTGGTGGCTAAAAGCATAAGGACAAACGATAATGTTGATGTTGAATCCTCCTCTGCAAGTAAAGAAGAAGATTCAGATACAATAAAAGAATATTTAGTTAGAATTTATCCCATGGAAGAAGTAGAAGAAGAATCATGTCATAAGATGCAAGCGGAAGTTTCGAAGAATGAGAAATCAAACTCCCAAAGAAAGTTCTTGAACAACTCCATGACCCTGGATAAGCTCTTGGATA
>JZKD02S0371919.1:112208-133549 GCA_000966675.3 Picea glauca | reverse complement strand
TCTATAGAAAGTCTTGGGAATATCATGTTCAACATGTTGACAAAGTGATACAACTACTAAAGTCACAACAAATATATTCCACACCATCCAAATGTTTCTTTTGGGTGAAGGAGGTAGAGTATTTGGGTCATATTGTATCTCATGAAGGTGTCAAGTTAGACCATAACAATATTAAATCCACGATGGACTAGCCGATTCCCAAAAGATTGAGTAATCTTAGAGGATATTTGGGTTTAACAGGTTACTACCACAATTTTGTTTGAAACTATGGAATAATAGAAGAACCTTTAAGTGTGTTAACTAAGAATGATGCATTTTCATGGACTCCAGAGGCAACTCAATCTTTTTAACAACTTAAAGAGGCAATGTGTAGAGCTCCTGTCTTGACCACACGAGACTTCACAAAAACCTTTATTGTGGAATGTGATGCCTTGGTAAATGACATTGCTATTGTTCCAATGCAAGAATGAAGGCCCCTTGCTTTTGAAAGTCATCCATTCAAGGGAAAGGACTCACACAAACCCATTTATGAGAAGGAAATGATGGCAATACTACATACATTGAAGAAATGGTGCCCTTACCTAATAGGTAGGAAATTCAAGGTCAAAATAGGTCATGACAGTCTTAAATACTTCTTGGAACAAAGACTATCTTCAGAAGAGAAACACAAATGGGTGACCAAGATGTTGGGTTATGACTTTGAAATCATCTACAAAAAGGGGAAGAAAAATGTTGTGGCAGATGCACTCTCAAGAAAGGATGAATATTTTGAGGCATTTCTCTATGATATCTCTATCATCCAACCTAATTGGATAAAATAATAATGGTATGAATGGAAGAATGACAAAGAAGTGTGGAATCTCATTCAAAGGTTGCAATAGGATTCCAGTGCATCTGATACATTTACATGGAAAAATGATTCACTATGGTACAAAGATTGCTTATATTTATGTAAGAAATCCCAACTTAAACAAAAGGTACTTTTGGAATTTCACACCTCTTCGGTAGGAGGGCACTCAGGATTTTTGAAAATCTATCACAGGGTCAAGAGGGAATTTTTTTTGGATGGCCTTAAAAATGATGTTCAAAGGTTTGTAGCAGAATGTTTGATTTTCCAATAAAATAAGGTGGAAACAGTTAAGACCTAGGGTCTTTTACAACCATTACCCATTCCATGTCAGAGTTGGGACGAGGGTTCCATGGATTTCATCACATGGTTACCAAAGTATGAAAGAAAGAGTTTCATCATGGTGATTTTTGATAGAATTACCAAGTACGTACACTTGTGTTCTCTCTCTCATCCTTTCAAATCCATTATAGTTGCAATTTCATTCATGGAGACAGTTCAAAATCTACATGGAAGCCTATAGATTATTGTAAGTGAGTGATATATTGTTGGAACTTAGTTCTGCATCCCTTCACTTCCCCTTCATCCACCTATACATCCTCTTAAGACTGAATTTTATTTTAATGCTCCTCCATGGTTTATGAGTCAACTTCAGTTGTTTTTCCATTCTATTATTTTTGCACCATTTTATTTCTTTCTTGAAATATTGTTGCATGTCTAGTTTGGGTTAAAAACATGTTATTACCTTGGAATACTTAACTAAGATTATAGCAAGTTGGTGAGACATTTACAGTGAAAATAAATGTTGTTTGCAATAACATGTTTGTTCTTGCAAACAGGGTAAAAGCGTGTTTTTTTAATTCTTTTAATGTTTAGAAATAAATTTAAATATTTAAAAAGTTCATTGTTGGCGCTTGCATGTGCATGCATGATCATGATCACTCTAGTGTTGGTCACTATAATTGTTTATTAATTAAAACAATCAAGTGTTACATAAATTGTCAACCCAGGGAAGTCTGTTTATTTCAAAGGCAATCACACACTGTATATGCTCAATCTCAAAAGAAATCTAAAGTTGTAGTAAAAGTTACACTAATCACACCTTGATTTGAATAGATTGAAGTTCTACTTTGAATTACAGTAAAAACAATCTATCTATTGTAGAGTTTAAGATTCAAAGGAAAATAATTATCAGAAGAATCCTGGATTACATTAAGAAATGACAATCTAGGGAAAACAGACCTTTTAGCATACTGCAAAGAAGACTAACTATTTTGTAACAAAGGACATGACCCTATTCCACAAAGTAGGAATCTTCAGCACCTGTCTCTAACTATCACACTTTCATAAACTCATTCTACAAACATAATCACCAATCAAAATGATCAACAATTACCTAGGAATGAATTGTATGAAATCGATGTAACAATCAATTGAAATAGAGTTTTAGCAAAATAGATTTTTAACAATACTAACACACTACATAAACTAATGGGTGAATCTTGTGAAGAAGGTGGGCCCTTTCCTTCTCACAAGATTCCCCAGAAATGAAAGGTAACTAAGAAGAAATGCTCAAAATGATCTTTTATTCATCTGTCCAATGTGACAAGTTACAATATATAAAGTGAACACACTCCTTCTCTATAATTCTCTTCTAGATAATCCTTCTATAATCTCCTCTCTAATGTTGATTTCTCCCCTATTTAAAGAGGAGAATCATCTTAATACAATTAAGCATAAAATTACATGTGTACATACAAATCCTATTCTTAGTCTGATCTAATCTTCTATGCTGGAATAGGATATTCTGATTTTCCGTAGAAAAATGTTGTTATAGTGGTTGTAATGGTGTTGGCTTGAGGTATAGCTGTTGCGGCCAGTGTAACAGCTCCTTTAATTATCTTTTCTTGTTACTGTTGTATGTGAAATACTGTTTCAGCATCGCAAATCACAGATTGTTTCAGCAACGGGATTTGTGTACTGTTTGACTGTTTCAACAACGTGGTCTTCAAGAAGCAATGATGGCTGTAATGGTGTTGGCTTGAGGTACAACTATTGCAGCCAATGTAACATCTCTTTTAATTATCTTTTCTTGTTACTGTTGTATGTGAAATACTGTTTCAGCATCGCAAATCATGGATTGTTTCAGCAACGGGATTTGCGTACTGTTTGATTGTTTCAGCAACGTGGTCTTCAAGCAACAACGATATATTAACTGCAGTCTTCAAACTGTTTTAGCAACTATATGTTTCTGATTAATGGCTAATTATGAAAGTAATGTAAAATTGCATGTAAAACAAATTAAACATATAGCAAAGAGAAGAAACGTTATATACCTTTGGAAAAATAGATTAAGGTGATAATGTAGGCTTAAATGTGAGTGGGAAAAGGATGTAATGATAGCAACAAGTATGAGAAAAAGGGTACATTATAGGGTCCTAACATCCAGTACATGAAATTCATTTCTAATTTCATCATCATGTAGTTCGTATTAAGGTCATGTTAGAATCATGTAGACTTCACCTGTAGTTTTCCTCATCATAGAGGCTACGGGGAATTATAGTTTCAGGTGCAACTTCATCAAAATTAAGGCCAAGATATCAGAAGTGCAGGAGCATATGAAAGAAGCACATAGAAAAGGACCTGAAATAACACATAGGTATGAAATGAGGTCCAGGAAAAGAAAAATGTTGGTTGATCACAACAAAGCTATCATGGATGAAGAGAAGAGGTTGAAAGAGAGAGGTAAGAAGAAAGTTTTAATCAAGCCAAAGGTGGATGTCCATGAAGGTATAAATGACATCCCCTAGGTGCAAATATTGAAAAAACAAATTCATACTTTGTAAAAGCATAATCAAGAGCTGGAGAAGCAACATTCTAAGCTGCAGAAAAAGGCCAGGAGCTAAAGCATGAATGAAAGGTACAAGTCTTAATCAAACCAAAGATATGAAACACAAAAATAGGATCTTGAAATGCATCAAACTTATTGCAAAGTAATTACCAAAAGATATAAAGAAAAATCAAAAGGCACCGCCCAAATTTACTGAAAAAACTTTGTGTTTTCCCTATTTTTCTCATTCTCGTTCGGCATGCCTCCTGAACAATGAGAGGTGAATTTGTAAAAACAAAAAAAGGTTTTTGTTGAGAATAGGCCCATGCAAAAAAACATCTCTCTAATTTTATGCAGGTATCATAGTCTGAGAGAATCAAAGAGACCTTTGAGGTAATGTTTCCGAGAAATTCGCCATGCTTTGTTTTTCCTGTTTTTGTCATTGTCTTTCATCACGCCTTATGAACAACCGAAGGTGAATTTGTAAAAACAAAAAGAGGTTTTTGTTAAGAACATGTACCTTTAAAAACAAATCTCTCATATGTTACATAGGTATCACGGTCTGAGAGAATCGAAGAGTTATTTGAGGCCATGTTTCCCAGAAAATTTTCAAATTTTGGGTGAGTTTTATCTATCAATGTTCCAGTTCAGTCTCCAGATGGAGTGCACGTAGGAATCCATGCAAAGTTCACAGCCAACAAAAACTTGGAAAGACACTTTGCTATCATTTTGTTTTACTCCATCTATCAACATGAGCTCTTGTTGCACTAATAATTTTTTTTTAAGTCTAGTCATAGGCATTGTTTCCACTTGTAATAAGTTGTTGTCTTTTGATAAAAGCAATGCTTTTGAGGTCCAATTAAGGATTTGAACCATTTGAGTGAATCTGATTTGAATCTTAAGTTGTTTTTTTAAGAAGAAGTCATATTTTTAGATGGAATCCATCTTGGCTCAGAGGTTTTCTCCTCTTAATTTCTCTATTGTTCCTAGTTTTCCAAATGTTGTTGCTACTATAGATGAATGGGGTGATTACTTTCCCATATTTAGAGAAGATAAAGATGATAACCATGTAGATCATTTGATTGAATTTCATGAATTCATGCATCAGTTGGGTATACATCATGAAGATGTATTAATGAATATGTTCATGTACACATTAGAAGGAGATTCTTGTGAATGATACTGATCCTTGCCTCCTCCTAGCATATCTTCCCTAGAAAAGTTCCACGCAACATTTAGTGATCATTGTAAAAGGTTTTTTCCAACTGATTTGCTTTTTGAAAATTGTTGTGAGGAGTTTCATTTACATATGCAGAATTATACAATTGGTTCCTCTAGTAGTATGAATGAGAAGGAAGTTAATGTTAAACAAGTGGGATAAGAGTCATCTTCTTGTGAAATATTCTCTAGTTTTTCTATTTAGGAGGAAATTTTTACTAATTGTTCTAATGAAAAAAATGTTGATCAGAATTCCATAGAAACATTTGACATTATATCAGATATCTTTAAGATTTTTTTTTATGATGAGTTTGTTTTTGCAAAAGTTGACATAGATCAAGCTACTATGATGCAGTCAATTCCCCAAGGATGTCATGAAATGGAGGATTTTGAAGTTCAAGTTTTAGGAATTTTTAAAGACCAACCCATCTATGATAAATCCCCTGATGATGAGGAGAGGATTTCTAAAATGATACAGATGGAACTCCTTAGCAATAATATAGTCTATGAGAATTATGAAGCAAATTATATAGAGAGCAATGGAGGATATGATATTGAAATAAAAAAGAAGCATCTAGGTTTCTGGTATGAAATAAACATGCATCATGATTTTCAAGATACGATGGCCACTTTCATGGAATTATTTTTCCTAGAGGTCTTAAATGTTACATCATTTGACATGCAATCAAGTTGCAGTTGTAAGTATAAGCTTCCTATTCAATTTCCACTGAAAAAATCTTTGTATTTCTGCGTTATTTTATTCAGTTGCAAAAAGAAAGCTTATGTTGTCAGACACCTACTTTCTTGGTTGTATTGGAATTTCATTTTACGTGATCAACTTGAATTATGTTGGTTAGGAGTAGGATAAGAATCTTGTAGTTTGAGTATTTAAATTTTCTATTCGCATATTGTTTTTCAATGTGTTGATTTTTAGTATCTTGTTTGAATAAGAGACTCCATAGCCCAACAAAGGAACTGGGGTGTAGTTGCAGTTTTAAGTTTCATATTGAATAAATATAGAGAGAATGGATGGAAGACAAAAACAAAGGTAAGTTACAACAATTGGGAGCAAGTTTTGAGACGTAAGACACCTTATGTACTGTTCTTAGCATCTCACATGGAAGTTCTATCCCCGGTTGGAACTTAGGTCTGCATCCCTTCACTTCCCCTTCATTCACCTATACATCCTCTTAAGTCATATTTTTGTTTTAATGCTCCTCCATGGTTTATGAGTCGGCTTGAGTTTTTGTTACATTCTATTATTTTTGCACCATTTTATTTCTTTCTTGAAAGATTCTTGCATGTGTGGTTTGGGTTAACAACATGTTTTCACCTTGGAATACTTTACTAAGATTAAAGCAGGTTGGTGAGAAATTTTCAGTTCAAAAAAATGTTGATTGCAAGAATAGCCATATTCTTTCAAACATGGTAAAAGCACGTCGTTTTAATTCTTTTAACGTTCAGAATTAAATTTAAATATTTAAAAAGTGCAGTGTTGGTGCTTGCATGCACATGAATTATCATGAACACTCTAGTACACAAAAGTCATTTCTAGGTTCATCATCATGCAATTCATGCTAAGTTCATTGGTGGCCCTTGGTTATGGAAGGAAGAGAAGATCAAGGAAGAAAAGGTAAAATGAGAACTGTGCGGGAAACACAGTGACTGTCACTGGGTCGAAGTAAGTAAAAGAGAAGAAAAGATGAAGCGAAGTACATAAAAGAAAGCCATTGAATGAGGAGATCATGGATGAAAGATCAACAAGAGAAAAGAATCGTGGACAACTCAGCAAGAAGAAAAAGCCACCATTGGATGCTTTGGAGCACCATGCGACAAGGAAGGAAAGACAGGCTGACGAAGCCCAGAAAATGTGGGTCAAGTTGACCTAGGGTTTTAGACATCTAGGGTTTTGGGTAATTAGGGTTTTGAAACCTAGGTTTCGGCCTAAGGTTGTTGGTGAGGGACTGTAATGTATAAATAGAGGTCAAGAGGACCTAGGTCGGAGAGGTAGTAGCATTGGGTATTGCTATTGATTGTGGTTGATTGAGAGATGATTGTGCTATGAGAGAGAGAAGTTCTAAGAGTGAGATCCTTTTAGTATTGTAAGATCTTCAGCTGGGTGTGCAGATCAGATCCTGCAGCTGGGTGCGTAGGAAGGGGAGAGAAGAAGAAAGAGGATCTGTTGGCCAGAGTGCAGATCATAACTATAAGCTTTATCTTAATATATCATAAGCACAATTCTGTGGACGTATCCCTAGAGAGGGTGAACCACATAAATTTTGTGTTGTATGTGTGATTGATGCCTAGATTCCTATCATTGTTATGTTGTCATTTTCATTATTGTGTTAGATCTGATCTATAGCTATGCAGAGTAGATCTAGTTGATAAGTGACACATGAATGCTACATTATTGTTTTATTAGTTCCACTTGATATTCCCTTGGTTGTAGATATCTCTATCCTGAAACCCCCCTCTTAGCTGCTTTAGGTGAGACTGCATCTTCTTCGCAGGTGTTGCCAAAAGGGTCAGTAGCTAGGGCTTGTTGGTACGCTCTTGGAGTGAACCCCAGGTCTATCCCTATGCCAACAAATGGTTCTGTTGTCAGAATGTGAATCTTTTTAAGGGAATGTCAAGGTGTTTCCCATCAAAGACCGAGATTCAAAAGTGGATAGAGGATCAAGAGAGGGACTTCGCTGAAGCCCAGAACAAGAACCCTAAACTAAGTACTAAAGATTGGCTACAAAGATACATCGTCACCGACATTCACAAGATCTTCTTTGGGGGAATCCACAAGGACTTGTTTGAATGGTTGGCTAGGTTAGCCGATACCTAGTTCGAGATCAGATCTAGACCTCATGTGGTTTGGAAGCCGACACTGATCCAGAAGGTCAAGAGAGTTGACAATGTTGTATCCAGAGCAATAGATCATTGGTTGTATAGTACCATTGGAGGGTATATCAACGAGTTTTCTATTGACAGAACATAATCGTATAGCCAAGCCGAAAGATACTTTTTCAAAGGACCCAGAGGAAAAAAATTTCACTTTCTGAAGCTGAGAATCAAGATTCTCTTGCATGAAAACCACATCTTGAAGATATAGTAGATTGGTCGGACCTGAAAAGGCTAATGTTCAAGAACTCAGACAGTGACAGCGACACAGAAGAAGGACATACGCGCAGTGGGAAAATATTCTGAGGGGTTCACCTTGAGAACTTGTTTAAGCAAAACTACAGAGAAGAGGGTTTCTATAGTGGAGAAGAGGTAGATATAACTGACGAAGAACATTCAGATCCAACCAGAACAGAAGAAGGGGAAGCTAAAGAACTTCTCCAAAGCAAGCCTGAAACGTCAGGAACTACATGGACTACTAAAATAAGTAACATTAATCCTTTTGTTGTCTCAACAGTACCTGGTAGTCAGAATAGTCATAACCACTAGAGTCCTCAGAGCACTGTTACTGGTAGCTTAGCATCTACTCAGACAAGAATCCCAGTCAGATCTATGGTAGATGAAATGAGGCTCCCTATATTTAGAGGAGATGGATCTAAATATCTAGATCAGAATTGGTTTCTGTGTGAAGCCGTATGGAATATTAAAAATATCACTGACGAATCCATCAAGAGAACCCAGTTTAGCACTACGCTAAGGGACCGCGCACTGAGATGGTACATGAAACTTGTCCAAGGACTGGCATAGCCTAAGCCACTGAAAGAGATCAAGAATGCACTGATTGTACAGTTTAAGAAACCTAAGTTGGAGTCACAATGTATTACAGAGCTAAAAGAGATCAAACAAAAGGTAGCAGAACCTATTTGGGAGTTCGACCAGCGATTCAAGACCCTAACAGGACGATTAAATTTTCAGATCCCCGATGAAAAAAACAAAGAATGGTTCGTCGTTGCGCTATTACCACACATTAGAGTCCCTCTGATGCAGGAGAAGATATCATCATAGATAGAATCTTTGGAAATATCCATGAAGCTTGAATCAACACCTACGGGAAAAACGAGCTGAGGCATGAGCCGGATCTTGAGTCAACTAACCAGTTTGTCTTTACAGGTCGAGGATATGAAGAAATATAAGGGAAAATAAAAAAGGGAATATGTCTGGTGTGTGAGATGCAGATCAAAAGGTCATGATAAGGAACATTGTCCCTTATTTCATGAGTATGTGGCCTCAGGAGCACCGAGACCCTTGAAGCAAGTTAACTTGCCCTGGTGTGATGTGTGCATAAATAGACATCTCCTATGTGAGTGATATTACATGTAGAAGTATGTTTAGACACCCAAAAACTTGTATTGAACATTCTATAAATCAGTGGGGCACGATGATCACGATTGTAGAGCTTACGATATCATGCATGAGAGGTCAAGAGACATATACAAGATTCAAGGGAAAGTACAACAAGAAGGAAACACTCTGCAGTACAACTCTCCAGGGAGAGGAAACTTCACTCCTCGCAGTGGATACAAAGGACAAGGAGGAGGATGAGGTATGGTCCAAGGCCGAGGAAAAATAATCTGTTATAATTGTGCACAGCCAAGACACTTAGCAAGGGATTTTTAGAATCCTTGCACAACCTACAGTTATTGTAAATCTTTCAAGCATGTCATAGAAGAATGCCCTGTGCTACTAGCTAAGCTTCAGGAAAGACGAGGACCCCAACATAACCCACAAGTACAACTGATATATGTTGAACCTCGCAGAACTGACCCTAGAGTCATTGTCATTACTCGAGGAGGCATTGCTACAGTAGAGGATAGAACAACCCAAATAAAGATCACAGAAGAGTTAGGTATCAGGAAAGATGAGGAGAAGACTCGTGATTTTGATGCAAAGAAAAAATAAGAATCTTTGAGGAAGCAAGACAGGAGTTCAAGAGGAACCAAGAATCCTCATCTAGAACGCAATCGAAAGTAAAAGAGTACGGAATGCCTCAGGCATTTGATCAAACAGTTGCGCATAAAGAAGGAAGAGAGTTAAGTAAGATCATCGATTTTTTGTACACTTGTCTTAAATTAATTCAGGATGAGAAAGTTGTACAAGAGTTATAGAACCTAATCAGGTAGTATGAGATAGGAAAGGTAGATCCCTTGCTGAACAGGGAAGTACACTAGATTGGTAAGAAGAGAAGAACAAACAAAGAATTACATTTGAATGCTCAAATAGGAGAGTATGATATAGACTATGTGGTCCTCGACTTAGGGTCGGAGGTCAATGTCATGATGAAGCAAACTTGGGCACTGATGGGAAAACCCAAGCTGATACATTCCCCTATCAGGCTTTGCATGGCTAATCAACAAGATTTCATCCCATTTGGATGATTGGAGCATGTCCTCGTGGACATTGACAGATTTAGAACCTTTTCAGACTTTGGGGTAATTGAAATTGTTGATGATAGCTTCCCTTACCCTGCATTACTAGGAATTGATTGGGCCTTCCTCAATTCTACTGTGGCCGATTTAAAGAAAAGATGCATGACATTTGAATAATATGGCCTTAGGGTCATTGCACCCTTAGATCTAGATGAAGGTACGATATATATAGATTCCATCAGAGAAGAAGAATACGCATATGAGTTGGAAAACATCTATAAATTAACATCTAGACAAAAGGATTATATCAATCCTACTGTCGATGGGAATCTAAGCTGGCGAAGTGAAAACGCATGTTCATCAGATTCAGAAGAAGTGTTGGAGAACTGGCATAACCAAATGTATGAAGTATCCACAAGGAGATGTGATCGACTGACCAAAGAGGTTTGCCAGATTGGGACAACAATAAGTAACTTACCTACCTTTGATGGTATGAATCCTTTAGAATCCTTCTTGATGGACTTTGAAGAAATTGTACCAGCACAATAGAGGTTGTTGGCTATGGAAGAGGACCTGAAAGCCACACTAGCAAGATGGCGGGGGACACATAAAAGAAATATCACAGACTGGATACAATGTCGAACCTTGATGACAACGTAGTTTTCATCACAAGTAGGAAGCTGCGAAGTGAGGTACATAGGTCAAATATTCCCAGAGGACCATGTACGAAGCTGTGAAGAGGCCTGAAGTGAAATTCCTTGAGAACATTGGGTACACAGATTCATTAACACACTGAACATGACCCCTATTAACTGGTACCTTCAAGCGGAGCTGCGCCTTATCACCGCAGATTGAGAAGGTATGCTTCAGAATTTTGTAACCACCTTTTTGTTTGAAAGTGAATTTCCTTTAGTATATCAAGCATTAAATATTGTGAGGAAGAAAGTATTTAAGGAGGCATCTAGCCTCCAGTTGGAGCAAGAAGAGGATGAATGGACTACGCCATTCCAAAAATTACAAGGATGTTACAACATTAATGCCGACGAAGATGATGCTCCGAGGAAGGTAAACATTGCTGAGACAGAAGGCCACAGGGATGTGGAAGGACCAAGAGTTGAACTACCATTCATTGGATAACTGATCAAGATAAAGAAAGTCAATATTGGGACAGAGGAGACACTGAAGCTTGCCAATGTCGAAGATTACTGGGATGCTGCTACCATTGACAAAATTACAGAATTACTGCACGAGTATCAGGACTTGTTTCTGACCAAGTTCACTGATATGAAGGGTATCAAAGGACCTATGGGAGAGATGAGAATACCTTTGAAACTAGATGATAAGCTAGTCAAGAAAAGACCCTACAGATTGAACCCGAAATATAAGGAAAAAGTGAAGATTGAGATCGACAGAATGCTGGAAGTAGGGATTATTGAACCTGTCGAAGAGTCATAGTGGATTAGCCCTATGGTAGTATAATACAAGAAGAAAGGTGATATCAGAATATGTGTGGACCTCAGAAAGTTGAACGATGCATGTTTTCATGACCCCTTCCCTACACCATTCACCTATGAAGTATTAGACAATGTGGGAGGCCAGGAGGTATATTCTTTTATAGATGGGTTCTTAGGATATCATCAGATCTGGATTTCCAAAGAGGACCGCCACAAGACCACATTTTCCACAGAATGGGGATCCTACCAATACACAGTGATGCCATTTGGATTGAAGAATTCCCTAGCCATCTTTTCTAGGGTGGTGGTCAAAGCGTTCAAAGAATTTTTGCATAAGTTCTTAGAAGCCTATTTTGATGACTGGATTGTTTTTAGTTTGTTGAAAAACCATATTGAATGTCTAAGGCTAATGTTGGATAAATGCAGGCAATGTCAAATTGATTTGAATTTAAAGAAGTGCATCTTCTTCTCACCATTTGGAGTATTATTAGGTCATATTGTATGCAAGCAAGGATTGTTGGTGGACCCATCCAAAATTGCAATTATATTTGATTTTCCACCTCCTACCTCAGTCAAACAACTGTGCACTATGATAGGACATACTGGCTATTACATAAAATTTATCAAAGGATATTCTCAGATTACTGCGCCAATGGATAATTTATTAAAGAAAGAATGTCAGTTTGGTTGGACAGAAGAATGCCAACAAAGCTTTGACACACTAAAACAAAATATGGTGACTACACCTATTCTGGTCTTTCCAGATTGGAGCAAGGAATTTCATGTGCATGTTGATGCGTCTTACATTACATTAGGAACAATACTAGCACAACTTAGAGAAGGAGACATTGATCATCCATTAGCATTTGCCAGTAGAAAGCTATCTACAGCTGAAAACAATTACACTACTACAAAGAGAGAAGGATTAACCATGATGTATGTGCTGCAAAAGTTTCACCATTACTTATTAGGAGGGCACTTTAAAATGTTTACTGATCACTCTGCGCTGAAGTACCTAGTCAACAAGCTAGTGTTGGGGACGCGAATATGCAGATGGATTCTCCTATTTCAAGAATATGATTTTGAGATCATAGTTAAACCAGGAAGAATGAATAAGGGACTTGACCACCTATCGAGGTTGGAACATGGCGAAGAACCCACCAGTCTAGAGGATACACTATCGGATGCATAACTTCTCTCCATTAGGAAGATGGATGACCAATTCACAAACATAGTCCAATTCCTATCAACACAAATGGCTCCAAGTGAGTATACAATTTCCCAGAAGAAACAACTAGTGGTGCATGCTGCAATTTTCATTGATAGCTGGTCAACTATATAAGATGGGACCTGATGAGATACTAAGAAGATGTGTGATGGAGGTAGAGCACCCAATGATCCTCGCAGAAGCTCATGCAGGCATCGTAGGAGGAAATTACGCAGGAAAAACAACTGCGTAGAAGGTTATGCGAGCTGGCCTTTGGAGGCCTACTCTACACAGAGATGCTAAAGAGTATACCAGAGCTTGTGATGTATGCTAGAGAGTTGGAAAACCATCCAAAAGAGATGAAATGCCACTAGCACCATAGATGAACCTATAAGCATTTGAAAAGTGGGCCATTGACTTTGTGGGACCTATAAACTCACCAGGAAAGCGCACAGGAGCAAGGTATATTATCACTGCGACAAAATACCTAACTAGATGGGTCGAAGAAAGAGCATTCAAGGACTGTAGTGCAACTACAACTGCATGTTTTATATTTGATGAAATAATAACCAGGTTTGGATGCCCTAAGACCCTTATGAGTGATCAAGGCACTATTTTCATCAATAAGATAGTTGAAGTCCTGACTAAAGAATTTGTAGTCCACCATTAGAAGAGTACACCTTACCATCCAAAAGCAAACAGAACGGTTGAATCATTCAACAAAATCTTGGAGACAACATTGAAAAAGATTTTTAGTGTGAATAGGGATGACCGAGATTTAAGAGTAGCAACAATACTATGGGCTTATAGAACCACTTGCAAGAAATTAACAACGTAGACCCCTTTCAAGTTGGTTTATGGTCTTGAAGTTGTTTTCCCGATGGAGTACTTGGTACCGAGCTTAAGAATTGTTGCATTTACAGACATGGATGATACTGGCTCTATTCATTAAAGGCTTTCCCAGTTGGTTAAACTAGAAGAAGATAGATTTATGGCAGGATTCCATCAGAAGGTACAGAAGGAAAGAGAGAAGGCCTATCATGATAGACACATCAAGAAGAAGGCATTTAAGTAAGGTGATTTACTATTGGTGTATGACAGTAAATTTATAAGACATCCAGGGAAGTTTAGAATGCATTGGTTTGGACCATAGGAGATCACCTATGTTACACAAGGAGGAGCTGCACAACTGAAGACATTGAAGGGAGAATGGAAAGAGGGATTAGTAAATGGGAATCAACTGAAGTTGTACTATGACAACCAGCTGCCTCGCAACTCTCAGTAAAAGCAAGGTAGAAAAGTGTCTAGGTACCAGGTGTAGTTGAAACTGGGTACCAGACACAAAAAAGATAGTCTGCATAAGGATGGCAAGGAGACATGGAGCATAAAGCAAAGGCTGCACTCCGTAGTCCAAATTTGAAGTAACATGGAAAGATCAGAACCAAAGTTCCTTGGAATGAGTCATAGGTGAGTGTTGGGGGCATGTTATCCCTTGGTTATGGAAGGAAGCGAAGATCAAGGAAGAAAAGGTAAAACGAGAACTGCGTGGGAAACACAATGACTGTCACTGGGTCGAAGTAAGAAAAAGAGCAGAAAAGATGGAGCGAAGTCTGGAAAAGCAAGCTGTTGAATGAGGAGATCAGGGATGATAGATTAGCAAGAGAAAAGAATCGTGGACAACTCATCAAGTAGATAAATCCACCATTGGATGCTTTGGAGCACCGCACGATGAGGAAGGAAAGACAGGTTGGTGAAGCCTGGAAAACGCGGGTCAAGTTGACCTAAGGTTTTAGACACCTAGGGTTTTGGGTAATTAGGGTTTTGACACCTAGGTTTCAGCCTAAGGCTGTCAGTGAGGGACTGTAATGTATAAATAGAGGTCGAGAGGACCTAGGTCAGAGAGGTAGTAGCATTGGGTATTTCTATTGATTGTGGTTGATTAAGAGATTATTTTACTGTGAGAGAGATAAGTGATGAGAGTGAGAGCCTTCTAGTATTGTAAGATCTTCATCTAGGTGCGAAGATCATATCCTGTAGTTGGGTGTGTAGGAAGGGGAGAGAAGAAGAGAGAGGATCTGCTGGCTAGAACGCAGATCAGAACTGTAAGCTTTATCTTAATATATCATACGAATAGGTCTATGGATGTAGCCCTAGAGAGAGGGTGAACCACGTACATTTTGTGTTGTATGTGTGATTGATTCCTGGATTCTTGTCATTGTTATGTTGTCATTTGCATTATTGTGTTAGATCTGATCTATAGCTGCGTAGAGTAGATCTAGTTGATAAGTGACACATGAATGCTACATTATTGTTGTATTAGTTCCACTTGATATTCCCCTGGTTGTAGACATCTATGTCCTGCAACCCCCCTCTTAGTTGCTTTGGGTGAGACTACATCTACTTCGTAGGTGTTGCCGAAAGTGTCAGTAGCTAGGGCTTGTTTGTGCGCTCTTAGAGTGAACCCCGGGTTTGCCCCTGTGCCAATAGTCATGTTAGAATCATGTTAAATTAACCTATAGTTTTCATCATCACAGAGGTTGTGGGGAATTATAGTTTCAGGTGCAAATTCATCAAAATTAAGACTATCATATTAGAAGTGCAAGAGCATATGAAGGAATCACATAGAAAATGACCCAAAATAACACATAGGTATGAAATGAGGTCCAGAAAAGCATAATGTTGGTTGATCAAAAACATTCTATCATGGATGAACAACATAGGTTGAAATAGAGAGGGAAGAAGTAGGTTTTAATCAGGCCAGATGTGGAGGTTGGTGAAGGTATAAATTAAATCCCCTAGGTGCAAATATTGAAACAACAAATTTAGTCTTTGCAACAACAAAATTAAGAGTTGGAGAAGAAACATTCTAAGCTGCAGAAAGAGACCAGGTCTTAATCAAACCAAACATATGAAACAAAAAAAATAGGATCTTGAAATTCACCACACTTATTGCAAAGGAATTACCAAAAGCTGTAAAGAAAAATCCAATGGTGTTGCCCAAATTTACTGAAAAAACTTTGTGTTTTCCTAGTTTTTGTCATTCTCGTTCGGCACGTCTCCCAAAAATTTGTCAGTGAATTTGTTAAAAATGAAAGATGTTTTTTTTTAGAAAAATACTAGGCACAAAAACCTATCTCATATTTTACACAGGTATCATGGTCTAAAATAATAGAAGAGACCTTTGAGGTCATTTTTCCCATAAATTCATCGTGCTCTGTTTTTCCTATTTTTTCATTGTCTTTCAACGTTCCTTCTGAACAACCAAAGGTGAATTTTTAACAACTCAAAGAGGTTTTTGTTTATAACAGGCCCATGCACAAAAACCTCTCTCATATTTTACACATGTATCACAGTATCAGAGAATCAAAGAGGTATTTGAGGTCATTTTCCCCAAAAAATTGCCAAATTTTGGGTGATTTTTATCTATCTATGTTCCAGTTCAGTCTCCAGCTAGAGTGCACGTGGGAATCCATGTGAATTTGAAAGAAAAAAAAAACTTGGGACGACTCCTTGCTATCAATTTGTTTTACTCCAGCTATCAACATGAGCTCTTTTTGCACTGATAGAAATTTTGTTTAAGTCTAGTCAGAGGCATTGTTGCCACTTGTAATAAGCTGCTATCTTTTGATAAAAGCAATGCTTTTGAGGTTGAATTAAGGAGAAGAATATGAACTGATGATTCAAATCAGATTCACTCAAGTCAAAACAATGTTTACACTTTTTTATTAAGGAGTGGTAGTTGAGTTGATTGATAGGGTCTACTTGTAATGTGAAGTTTAAATTTTGAGTTAGATCCTAGAAAGATGGTTGAACCTTTTGGGAAAAGGATAAAGAGATCATTTTTTGTATTTTTGAAGGGGTTAGTGTTTAGGTAAAAGAGGGTTCATCTTTTTGGAGAAAAAAATAGAAGTATCACAAGAGATGGACTTCCTCATATGATTGTAAAGTTCTCTACCTAATGAATATATGTTGATGACAATTGTGTTCTCTTACTCAAATCTCTATGTGTTTAATCTTGTCTTGAATGAAAATTTTATGATGTGTGAAATGTACTTTTCCTTATTCTTTCAACCATTGTTTTAGTTTATCTTATTTTTTTATTATGCAGCCTGTTATACAACTATTGTTTAGTGAAAATATCAATTATTTGGAAACCTATTGGATGATTTGCATCAAATAGAGAGAAATTCATTGCATTGTCAGATATTTTCTCATGTGTTTGTCTTTCATATCCCCAATTGTCCATTGATATCCATACCATTAGCAAAGGAGAATCTACCTTCATACTATGTGGCTTTTCCAACAAGATTACCATATTTTAAAACCCATCCTTGAGCTGACCAACAAAATCAAATTATCACAAAACCAACCATTCCAAACTTGATGTGGCCTAGATCTGCCCCTTTAACATTAAGGTGCATACTTTAGAATCAACATATCCCATCTTCACTAGACATTTTTGCACATAATTATTTTCTTGTTTGGGTACTCAATTGGCTCATATCTCACATTATCATCCTCAATTTGATGGACAACCTGAGATAGTGAACAAATGTTTGGAAGGATACCTTCGTTGCTTTGTCTATGATAAACAGACACAATGGTTCAAGTGGTTACTATTGGGCCTCAGGAATGTCACATTTTCATCCTATTTTCCTTTCACTAATCCTCTCATTCATCCATATTACATTATTTCATTTACCTTTCATTATACCATTTTCATAAGTACATTTGGGTTTCACCTTATAATTTTCCACTTTATTAATTTTAGTATTAAAAGAGAATTTATGATTAAATATTAGAAAATAAACATGTTTTCATATATATATCAAAAAGGTGTGAGCATTGCAATGTGTAGGAATATGTGAAGGATTAATTCAAAAAGACTTGTCAAATATTTCCTCCACCATTTCAAGATTTGAGGAGATAATTATTCAAGTTTATTTCAAGGAGAAGATCATGGGGAATGGATAGCATATCTTATCCAAGATTTATGAGAGATATGTGTGAGGATTTGAAGGGATCATATTTTGTAATAATGGGAAATTGGTTGATAGAAAAGTGGATATGTAATTATGAGATGCTTATCTTCTTTTCAAAGCTCTCATGCATAAAAGAGAGTTCTCTCTCTTCATGATGGAGGAGCAATTAGGATGAGAAAGTAATTAGTCATTATGGGATTATAAGGAGATTATATTTAGCTTGCAAAATGATTAGGTATCAATGATAGGAGTTAGACATTTGGTTCATAGTCATTTCTTTGATTAGTTTCATGATTTCATTATTTTTTCATTTGATCATTGTAATGTAATTGAGATTGCTTTATTGTTAGTGTGAGCTAACATGTGTTGTCTTTTTTCTCTTCACATGTTGTTTTCCTTTGATGCAATTTTCCATTTCCAAGTTAATTTCATTTACTCAATTTCATTTCAGTCGTGTGTTTCAACAATTCAATTCCAATTCATGTGTTTCATCTTCTCGCATTAGATTAATAATTCAATTCTAGTTGTAGATTAAACATTATATTAGGTTAAATTATCTTCAATCCTTCATATATTGTGCATGTGCTTCGTATGTTTATGAACTCCTCGGGTTGACAATTATATGATTGGGCATTTATTAAACGACAATATTTACCCTCAAAAATTACCCTTGGAAAAATGGTGGTATAACACTTCGTTTCATACTGAAACACAAATGACACCATTTATGGTGCTTTATGGATATCACCCACCATCCATCACTTCTTCTCTAAAATAAAAATCTATGTTTCAAGTAGTGGAAGATCACATCTAGCATTAACAACAAGTTCTCCAAATCTTAAAGGACAACCTAACCATGGCACAAAATCACATGAAACAACAAGCAGATCAACATCGTAGTGAAAGAAGTTTTGAAGTAGAGAATTAGGTATTTTTAAGACTACAACCATACAAAAATATGTCCCTCAATCAAGATAAGAAGGATAATAAATTATCACCGAAGTACTATGGCCATTATAAGGTGTTGCAAAATATTGGTACTATGGAATACAAATTGGAGCTTCCTGCATCTTCATGAGTACAACCTATTTTCCATGTTTCATGATTAAAGAAGGTTTTAGGTGACAAGATCCCAGTTCAAACTATATTTCCAGAACTTGATGAGGAAAGAAAAAACATATTGGATCTTGAATTTATCACTAACATATGAATTCGCCAGCTGAGTAATAGATCAATTTCATAGTATCTCATTAAGTGGAAGAAACTACATGTTGAAGATTCCACATGGGAATATGAGTATTTTATACAGAATCATCCATAACTACTCAAGCGTTGAGGAAAACACTTGTCTAAAGGGGAGGGGCATGTTAAGCCCTAATTTGTGGCACATTACCCCTTTATTGGGGCATATTACATTGGTATTGTTATTTTATTTATGTCGGCTTGGGTCCATTAGTTGTAATTGTACCTCATAGTATCCTATATACACCAAGGATAACTTTTCATTTGGAATCATCTTGCATTTGTGAATTCATATGATGTATAATGATTTTCCCCCCTCGAAGAGGCTTATTATCTCAACTTCTATCTTTTTCAAGGTGTTGAGTACTTATTTAGAGGTTTTTATGCTATTTTGATATTTGGTTCTTAACAAAGTTGATATCCTTTGAAATTTTCACAATATAAAACAAAATTGCACTTCTCATTTTTAGGCTATAAATATTTCCTTTTCTCATCAGGAATGTGAGCCCATGCTACACTACCAAATAAACGGAAGTCATTACACCTAGCTTAATTTTATTCCATGCTTATTCTGGTGTTATGTTTTCAAGGATTTTGTGGGAGTGTTATTTACTATGGAATTTGCACATTTGATGGCTTCCACCCAATAATGAAGACTTAATCCTTTAGATTTCATCATACATTTAGCCATTTCCTTTAATGTGTTATTCTTTCTCTCAACAACACCAATTTGATGTGGTATATATGGAATAGTATGTTTCATTTGAATTACTTGTGAAATGTAGTAAATTTTAAAGTTTGTTTTCACATATTCGCCTCCATTATCTGTTCTTAACCTTTGAATTTGATGTCCATGTTTTTCTACAACAACCTTGTAGGCCAAACACTTGTCAAAAAATTATCTCCTAAGTTTTAAGAAGTAAAACCAAGTGCCTATGGAGAATTCATAAATGGAATTTAAGAAATAATTTCACCCAAAGAAAGAAGGATAGTAAATAGGACCACTCAAATCACTGTGAACTAGCTTCAAAGGGGCTGAGGTGTGCCGAGAGGCACATATTTCAAAATTGTCCCAATAATGTTTTCCAAGAACACAACCAACACAAACTCCATATCTGCAATAAATGAGAGGAAGATTAGTCACCATATATTGATTACATAATTTTTGCAAAGAGAGATAGTTTAGATTACCAAACCTCTGATGCTAAAGTTTTCTCAAGTCATCACTATGAGCAACAAAAACTGATGGAAAATATGATGACCTAAAATTGTGAAATTTTTACAGCCTGGTAATATCATCAACAATTATATTTTCTAGGACATGCTTAGGATATTTTAAATCCTTGATTACAACTTGGTGAGTTGAAAACTCAAAAGTTTTATCTTCACCTGAATGAGTGATTTGATACATTGATAGAAGGATGCAGAAAAGACTTGGAACACATATTACATCATTGAAATGAACATTTTCTACCTGGACTATTCTAGTCCCTATTGTTAACTCCCAAAATGAAACCGTCAATTTGGCCGAGTTTGGGTGGATATCATAGCTTTCAGTGGTAGCTTCAAGTCATTTTCGAGTTTTGTCGGTTCAAGAAATTTTTAGTTTTTGTGGTGGGTCTCAGGAAATAATCGAAAATAAAGTCTCCCTTTTCAAAAAATGACTGTTTGCTTTCAACAGCTAACCTCATGTTTCAGGACCTATTGTGCGCTGAGGAAGCGCTAGCTTTCAACAGCTAAGCGCATCGCTTCACCAATTCAAAATGTTGTGGAAAGTGACAAGGCTCGAAAAGCCTGACAGACGACCCACACGTGGCACGCCGTGGAGAGTTCCTGCTTTCGCGCCAAGGGACGATTTTTTAAAAAAAAAAAGGGGATATGGTACGATTATTTTGCTTTCCACGGCTAACACGAACTTCCTATCAAATGCCGAGCTGTGGAAAGGAAAGGGTTCAATTCCCGCAGCTAGCCGAGTTTTCCGAGAAGACCGTATGCTGATGAAAGTGGCAAGCGAGCCTGATGCAAAGAAAGTTCTTCAAACATCATAGCTGCGTGAAGCACGATCATGTGCTCATTACCCACGCACGCACGAAGTTATGGTATGATCATTCCCACGTCATGATGAGATCCGACGCTTTGCGCTGGAAGGTGCAAACCATCATGGTAGTTTAAGTTTGTGTCACTGGATAGGACAGGGATTTGAAATCTTTCACAACCAACGCGCAACCATGATCACACCCGAAATG
>JZKD02S0371919.1:95504-110739 GCA_000966675.3 Picea glauca | reverse complement strand
TTGCTGTGTGTGACCCGATGTTATGCATGTATTTGGTTGAATAAACCCTGCATGTTAATATACTTGGTTGTCTCAGAAATATTCTGCATTCCATCTCTGTTATTTATCATCTGATCTACAGTTCCTAAGAGCACTGGTTTATTTAACTATCTGATAAGCAACCTTTCCATTAAGCTATTGTGATATCCCATCGATCCATTTTGCTATAAAAATATTGAATTCCTAAGTTACCAGGCATACTTAGCATACAGCCCTAAGTAGTTTCCTGGAGAGATAACACCTACAACATTAAGAGATCTATCATCACCAACAAATATTTTTTTGGTGTTTTTAGAATTGGAAGTCACCTCTGTATTGTTGCAGAGGTAAGCCCAAGGACAATCAGCCCGTGTGTCACAGTGAATAATTTAAACGGTGGCCTAATGGATGCAGTCTCAAGATTATATCGCTTTAACTTAGAAAACTGGGTTGCCATGCATAGGCAAGTGAGGTCTTGATCTAACTTCAGTCAGTAATTTGTAGTATAGTGGTGAGTAGGGGGGAGAGCTTAAGGATAATGAAATGGTCTGCTATGGACATCAGGTCTTCCAGCAACCTGAGGAGGAAAAGCTCCAAATACAAGATCTTCTTGAATTCAAAACTTCAAGAAATTGAAACCTCTATAAGAGTACTATAATCAAACATACATTACAATACAGTCAAAACAACCAGACTGGATCCCCCATGCCCGACCTCTCAGTATCAGAGGGAAAAGTGAACACAAGAAACTGATTAAAAATGGTAGCAATGCCATTGTGATCAAACCTACATCACAAAAACATAACTACCCTTGACTGGATCATCCATGCCCAAGCATTCTAACACAACAGTTACACAAATATGAAAGGAAACTGACTTTCATTAAACAAGAAGTCTCAAATACATATAGTAACCATAGAACCATAGGCTTTGATAAAAATTTACAAATCAGGAGCCTAGCTCAACCATTGACAATAACAAAATATGAGAATGACTCCTAAATACTCAGATCCAAAACTGCAGAAGCGAGTTCAAGTCATCGCAATGAAGGCGTTACATTTTCATGCCTCATGGAAGACTCTGCATGCAGTCTCTGGTCAAATGTAGACTCTGCTAGATGCAATCGTGCTTTAGAACGGGCCTGCGACTGAGTGGACTAACTGACGGTCCTTTCCTGGGCTTTCCATTTATGGTGGAAACGATGTTCAACCACCATCACCTGTTTTAATAATTTCTTCATCGTGATTGGAGAGCTCCAAGTCAACTTTGCATCTGAAGGATGTGGCAGTTTCTCATTGGCCTTCATATGCTTTGTTGGACTGCTACAAGGGGGCCCATTTGGCGGAAGCAGATGGGGATTTGGCGGTAACGATGGCACGATTGATGTGGAGGTGAGATGAGAGACAACCATATGGACAGATGTGGTAGATGGAAGGTGACCGGGAGAGTGTGGGCAATAGAAAACATGGGTATTGCGCTGGGACAGATCAGAGGTGAAGTGGAACAGGGTGATGATGTGGGGGCAGAGGAAAGGCCACAACAGTAGGTGAGATGTGAACCATCTTCCTAGATGGAGGTGAGTGCTAGAATAAATAGCAGGAGATGATATGCGAGAGTGATAAGGGGATGTGACTCGAAGGTGGGTGGAGGACGGGTGTTCCATAAGGAGACGAGGAGGGAGAGAGGGCAATGTGATGGGAGGAAAAGAGAGATGGAGTGGAGGATAGATGGAAACAAGAGGAAGAAGCAGTAAGTGGGTTATTCTGGAGGGGGGGTGATGGTAATCTGTTTGGAGCCGGGGGGGTTCGAAATGAAGAGAACATGCCATGATAATGGTGGGCTCGATGGGGAAATCGATTTTAGGACCCCCCCCCCCCTTTGTTAAAGGAAGAATGTTGGGGGCATCCGGTATGGACCACACATCATAGATCTAGGCGTGCAGATATCAGCCGCCCATATCTACTCACCAATTAGCACAATCGCGCCTAGGCCCAAAAAACTTAGGATAATGAAATTTTATGGGTTTTTTGCCCTTTTTTTTCATTTCTTTCACCAAGGGGCCAACTTATTAGGAAAAACACCCCTTTACAAATTAATGTGATAATATTAGGTTCCAAGAACTTATTAGGAAAAACACCCCTGTGAGATGCCAATAACTCTTCTGCAGATCCAGTGCCTTACTGTTGGGTTATGGAGTCACCTAAGAAACTAAAAACAAAAGAAAAACAATATTTACAAAGACATGGGAGCCATCCATAAATTAAATAAATAACTTCTTGAGAAAATGCCCATTTATAGGGCCACCAAAAACTTGATCGCCCTCCAAATTTTGCAACCAGTATGTATTATTTGGATATATCTCAGAGATTTTGAAGGGCTCGATCCACACAGATTCAAACTTGTTGTGCTTCCCTTTGTCCTTCTTTGGCACATCCCATTTTAGTACTAGATCTCCCAGTTGGAAATCCTCCTTACTGTTCTTCTTGTCAAAGGTGTGCTTGATTCTTCGTTGACGGTCATGCGCTCTATCTATCATCTATTCTCTTGTCTATTGCACTTCTACCAACTAATGTATCCTTCTGATCATATCATCAGGCTCTTCTTGACATTCTTGGAAGATGTTTTCCACAGGTAGGGTGAGATGAGAAGGGGAAATGGCTTCAACGCCATACACGATATGAAAAGGAGAAACACCCAGAGACCTCTTTGTTGTCACCCTGTCATCCCACAAAGAGACTTTGAGCTTTGTATCCCATGCCTTCTCATTATCCTCTAACAGTATTTTAATGATATTGATAAGGCTCTTGTTGGAGGACTCTGCTAATCCATTGCCTTGGGGGTAGTAAGGGGTAGAGTGGATTAATGAAATTCCAAACTTCTTATAGAATTTGATCAATGGCTCAGACTTGAAGGTTGCAGTGTTATCCGTGATGATTTTTTTTGAACAACCAAACCTAGCCATAATATCTTCAAGAAAACCAATGATGAATTTGTGAGAAGCACTCCTTGTGGGGATAGATTCTATCCAATTGGTGAAATAATCTATTGTAGTTAAGATCCACCTGTGTTGACCAATCAAAGTAGGATGAATTTCCCCAATAAAGTCTAGGCTCCACTATTGAAAGGGTCTTGAAGATACTAAAAACTTCAAAGGCAGAGACGTGAGTTGTTTCTTTCCAGATAATTTCTGACATTTGGTACAAGCTATGACCTTTGCATAGATGTCAGTGAAGAGAGTAGGCCAGTAGTACCCAACCCTAAGAATTTTATAGGCTGTGGTCCTGCAGAAATGATGTCCCCCACATAAGCTTCTATGGAAATCAAACATAATCTGTTGGGCCTCCTGTGGGTCCAAACATATTAGAAGCACACCTAGAGGGTCTTTCCAATACAAGACCTAGTCAATAAGGAAATATCTAATTTCTTTGAGCTTTAAATCTCTTTCCTTGCTCCTTCCCATACCATCTGGAGAACTTAATTCTTGCAGAACATATGTAACGTCTTTATACCATGTGAATTTTTCTAGTGGAGGGATATCCTGTCGATTTTTATCATAGAACTCAACTTATTGATCATATGAACAAGTGTTGATGAAGATAACCCCCAAATCATTACAATTTGATTCAGCCAATAGCTTGGCTAAACCTTGACCTTTAACTAGCTTAGTGGGCTTTATTTCTATATCAAACTCAAGGATTTTCGCAATCCATTTGCTCCTTCTCCCGTTTATGTCCAGCTGAATAAGAATGTCCTTCACAGAAGCTGAAGGGACATATGTAACGATTTTTGAATGCAAAACATAGACTCTAAAAGATTTAAGAGATTCCACTAAGGCATAGTCTTGTTTCTCCATGATGTCATATTTTACCTCGTTATCCCTTAGTGCTCTGCTGAAAAAGGAAATAGGCTGCTCCAGCCCATCGGTATTTTTATGCAACAAAACCATTGCCACTGTATCAAAATAAGTGAAGGAAAAAATCAGAAAAACCTTGGAATAATCGGGACTGATTAGCACAGGTGATTCAATCAATTCCCTTTTAATTTGGTCAAAGGATTCTCTAGGCTCAACAGTCCAATTTACTTCATTTCTCTTTCTAAGCATGACTGTGATATGCTTCACCAATTCGACAAAATTTGAAACAAATCTTCTTATAAAATTAATTTTTCCTAGGAAGGACTAAACTTTTTTTTTGGATCTGGGAAGTGATAAGGTTTGGATAGCTTCTACCCTACTTGAATCAATTATGAACCCCTCAGCTGATACTATGTGCCCCAACAATTTTCCCTCTTGCGTGGAAAACAATGACTTTTTGGGATTTAGGGAGAGATTGGACCGTCTGCATTTGAAGAAGACCTTTCTCAGATGACAACAAGGCTCTATATCAGATCTGGAAAAGACTGTTATGTCATCTAGATAGATGACCACAGACTTATCTTTTTCCCTAATGAAGGCTATGTCTATGGCTCTCTGAAAAGTTTCTCTTGCATTCATTAATCCAAAGGTAATTTTAGCATACATGAACGTGCCCCAAGGGGTGGTGAAGGTTGTCTTTTCTCTGTGTTCATGCATGACAGAGATCTGATTGTAGCTAGAAAATCCATTAATCATGGAAATCCTGGATGCACCTATCACCCTTTGCAATATGTGTTCCATATTTGCCAAAGGGTAGTTGTCCTTCTTAGAGCTCCTGTTTAGGTTTATGAAATTGACACAAAGTCTGATTTCTCCATTTGTTTTCCTCATTGGGACCAGGTTGGCCACCCATTCAGAATATCTTAAGGGGGATATGATTTGGGAATCCACAAACTCCTTTACCTCCCTTTCCATAATAGGCATCAACATAGGATTTATTTGTCTTAACTTCTGCCTAAATGTCTTGACCTCTTCTTTCAATGGGATCCTGTGTTCAATGATATTGGTGTCATATGTTCTAAGGTCTTTGTAGGTCCAAGAAAACACATCAAAAAATTATTTTAATATCTTAGTATACTTGACCCTCTTCTCCCTTGACAGGTTTCTTGATAATTTGACAAATATTGGATCCCGCTCTGTGCCAATATTGCACTCAGCCACATTAGCATCATCATTTGATATTTTACCCTTCACTGCCACATCATTTCTGTCAAAAATCCTTTCCAAAGGAACTAGTCCCTTTGGGATGTGATTGTTAGGTAGATGGACAATGTGATGATCAAAAACCTTCTTCAAGAAAACATTAGGATGGGGCTCTATTTTAGAGTCAGGATCTTGATCAATGTGCAATACAAAAAAATCCTCAATGGTTTCCATGAATCTTTTGATTTCAAGATCATCCTCAAACACTCTCCAATGCTTAGCATTGTCAGGTATAGAGGGTCTATATTTCACTTCTACATCATACCTAAGCTTGGGTGGCATAGCGAATTTGAAATTCCTTGCTAAAACAACCAAAGAATCGGTCATGACATTCTTTTCCCTTGGAATAAATGAAATGTTGAAAGCCGAGAAAAAACTTTCAATGAGTTCCCATACTTCATTTCTATAACTTTTGAGCCGAGGGTGTTTAGCCTGGTAAATATATTTGATTTGTTGGAAAATCAACTCAGCATCCCCAAACACTGATATCTCTTCAATTCCCAAGTCTGTTGCAACTCTCAAACCCAAAACGAGAGATTCATACTCTGCCACATTATTGGTAATTTCAAATTCTAATTTGTATGACATAGATATGGTTTCCTGAGAAGGGGAAACAAAGACTACTCCAACACCAACACCTTCTCTAGAAGAAGCTCCATCAAAGAACATTTTCCAAATATAGGTAATTGGAGGGGAATCTTCATAGAGAGTAATGGACATTTTGATCTCAAGAGGAGGTTCAAGGGAATCAGTGAGCTGCAATAATCTAGATCCCAAATCAATATCAAGGGAAAATATAGGATGATTGGTAAGGTCTGCTTCATCACTGATAATGTAGGCCAACTGAGCTTCTTTGTATAGTTTTCTATGATCCCCTCCAAACATAGGGATGGTATCATATATGAGGTCCATCTACAAGGTCCCCCCAAGTCTTTTTATCCAAGATGTTGACAAGAGCATGCCAAACATGGGAGGAACATAAACCACCATCATATCCATGAACACACTCTTCATGGGTAGTTGAAACAAGGTCACAACTAGATCTTTGATGACTCCAAGACATTGCACTCTCCTTGAATCAAAAGAATACAAATCATGATAATATTTTGTGATTTCTAGTCTGAGTTGTTCCATGATGATTTTGGGCATGAGATTATGAGATGCCCCTGAGTCCATCAGACAATTATGAAACACCTTATCATGTATATTCAATGATGTGTAGAAGGGAGGGGATGAATCATTTATATCTTCTACCATAGGACCTAAGATGACTGATGGATTTTAGTCTTGGAGGTTTACTAAGTTTTTGGAATGACAGGGTGGTTCAGGTTGCAACAACTTAAAGAGGGACCTTTTGAAGTCTTCATGCTTGACTAGCTCTGAAAGGGGGACAAGGATTCTGATATTCTAAATTTCATGCTCAAAGCTAAAGGAGAAAGGGGGATTCAAAATCTATCTTACCTTTGGGACAAGGTATTTGGCTATTGGTGGGGGATTCTGAGATTTCTTTTCTTTGTTGTTGTTTGCTATGTCTTTAGTGGGATTCTCTGCTATGGAAGGTTGATCAGGGATGCCAGACTTCCCTTTTTTTTTATTAGACTAGAGGTTGTATTTATTGGGACTATTACTGGTCTTCTCCCCCTTGCTTACCTCATTTATTTGACTATTCATGAGGGAATCCTCGTAGGCAGATTTATTTAAATGGGGAAAAGGAGAAGTGTCTCCAATAAAATTAATTTTTTGGTCAAGCTCCTCTTCTTCCCTCTCCTCATTATTAACAAGGTTGTTTTGAAGGGGGGTTTGAATTTTTTGATCATTCCTGTCTCTATCCCTTTGTTCCCTTGGAATAATCTGAGGAGCATTGTTATTTGGTCTTCCGAAGTTTCCTTTACTATCATCATTTTGGATATTCTTGTAACCTTTCTTCCCCTCGAATTTCATTTTCTCCATTTCTGCAGACATGGACTTCACCATCTTGTTCAATTCATCCACTTGAGTGTGAGATGCAGAATAACCAGAGGTTGAGGCCTCAGATCTTCCACTTCCTCTGTCTCTGTCAGCTTTGCTCCTAAGCCTGTCAATTGCTAACACATTGGATTCTACCTCCAGGGCTGCATCTTGCATATGAGCCAGGGAAGTAGCTCTTCTTTCTCTAATAAGGAGGCAGAAGTTAGGGTCAAAAGTATTAACATAAGTAATTTTGGTAGAGGATTCAGTAGGATTTACTTCATCAGGGATCTTATTGTACATCTTGTTGAATCTTTCGGATAAATCAGAGACAGATTCTCCCTCTTTCCTCTTTAGGGATCCAAACTTTTTGATATAATACATAAAATATTTTTTGTCCCCCCACTGCCTCAGGAAGACATCATCTAGAGATTCAATACCAGTGATAGATCCATGAGTGAATCCCCCGAACCACTTTCTAACCTCACCATCAAGGCTCTGGACAAAGACTCTCATCCAGGCATATTCATTTTCAATATTCAGATTATTTGCATAACTATAGAAGGCAACAAGGTGCTCTTCAATAGTTATGTCTTCTTCTCCAATGAACTTAGGCATATATTTCAGGTAATCTCTTACAAGGAGAGAATTCATTGGTCAAGGTAAGACCAGGGGGGAATATCTTGTAGCCACTATGGAATCCATTCTGTTTCTGGGAGGATTAGCACCTGCCATAGGGATATGAGGTGGAGGAGAATCAGGAGGGGAAGGTGTTAGAGCCTAGGAGACTGGAACTGAGATTCAGAGAGGAAAGGGAAACAACAGAGGATTGGGAGAAAAGTCTATTGGACTTGGGGGAACAAAGTTTTCTCTTTCTATGAAATCAGTAACTCTAACAGGAGGAGGAGTGGTAAATCCTTGGGTAGGAAAATATTCTAAGGTGTTGGGTCTAAACCACAGTACAATTTCAGGAGAGAGAGGAGTGACAAGGCTTTCTCCTTCCATTCCCAGACCAGGAGGAGAAAAATCAACAGGAACACTCCCAAAGTTTAAAGTTTAGGGAACTCCAACAAAAGGTATAATAGAAGGATGAAGAGAGGAAATTAGAGTTCCTATAGGATAATGAAAATCATTAGAAATACCTGGTTTAGTAGTAGAAGTACCTTTATTAAGGGCCTTTCCCTTCCCTTTCTAATAATTTTCTTTGGGTCAGCTTCAGGTGTTTCCAAAGGCAACTATGGAGTAGGCCTCGTATGTCTTCCTCTAGAAGCCACAAATGGAATAGTGGAGTAGCCTGTGGATTCACATCAATAGAGTCACCACAGTGGTGTCTCCAAGTGCATAGCTACAATATTGATGTATTGGGTTCTGATGCACCTTCAGAACCAATAAGCTTTGTCTTTCAATCCCAGGGAAAATATTTAACTTCGTCCCTGGCAACGACGCCATAAATGTTAGCATTATAAGTCACCTCTGGATTGTTGTAGAGGTAATCCCAAGGCCCACCAACCTGTGTGTCACAGTGAATAATTTAAAGGGTGGCCTAATGGATGCAATATCAACATTATATTGCTTTAAATCAAAAAATTGGGTTGGCACACATAGGCAAGTGAGGTCTTGATCTAACTTCAGTCAGTAATTTTCAGTATAGTGGTGAGTAGGGGGAAGAGCTTAAGGAGAATGAAATGGTCTGCTATGGACATCAGCTCTTCCAGTAGCCTGAGGAGGAAAATATCCAAATACAAGATCCTCTTGAATTCAGAACTTCAAGAAACTGAAACCACTATAATAGTATTGTAATCAAACATACATTACAATACCATCACAACAACCTGATTGGATCCTCCATGCCCAAGGTCTCAGTATTAGAGGGAAAAGAGAACACACAGAACTGATTAAAAACATAACTACCCTCGACTGGATCATCCATGCCCGATCATTCTATCACAAAAGCTACACAAAGATGAAACAAAACTGACTTTCATTAAAGAAGACGTCTCAAATACATATTGTAACCAGAAAAATAGAGGCTTTGCTAAAAATTTACAAATCGGGAGCCTAGCTCAACCATCGACAGTAACAAAATATGAGAATTAATCTTAAATACTCAAAGCCAAAACTGCAGAAGCGAGTTCGATTCATCGCAATGAAGGCATTACGTTTGCATGCCTCCTGGTAGACTGTGCATGTAGTCTCTGGTCAGACGCAATCGTGCTTTAGAACAGGCCTACGACTGAGTGGACTAAATGACGGTCCTTTCCTGGGATTTCCATTTATGGTGGAAATAATGTTCAACCACCATCACTTATTTTAATAACTTCTTCCACGGGATCGAAGAGCTCCAAGCCAAATTTTCATATGAAGGATGTGGCAGTTTCTCATTGGCCTTTGACTACTTCGTTGGACCGCTACAAGGGGGCATTGTTGGTGGATGCGGATTAGGATCTGGTGCTAACGATGGCGCAATCGACATGGAGGTGAGACAATAGATGGACATATGGACAGATGTGGAAGATGGAAGGTGACTAGGAAAGTGTAGGTTGTGGAAAACGTGGGTACTGTGCTGTGATAAGTCAAAGGTGAAGTGGCACAGGGTGATGATGTGGGGGCAGAGGAAAGGTCACAATGGTAGGTAGGATGGGGACCATCTTCCTAGATGGAGGTGAGTGGTAGAACACCTAGCAAGAGATGATAGGTGGGAGTGATAAGGGGACGTGACCTGAAGGTGGGTGGAGGACAGGTGTGATATAAGGAGACGAGGAGGGAGAGTGAGCAATGTGATGGGAGGAAGAGAGAGATGGAGTGGAGGACAGGTGGAAATGAGAGGAATAAGTGGTAAGGGAGAGCGATAAGTGGTTTATTCTAGAGGTGGGTGGTGGTGGTAAGAAGTTTGGAGTAGGGGGTGTTCCGAAATGACGAGAACTTTCCATGATAATAGTGGGCCCGATGGGGAAATCCCTTTTTGGACCCCCCCCCCTTTTTAAATGCAGAATGTCGGGGGGGGAAGGGGGGTCTTGTATGGACCACACACCGTAGATTTGGGCGTGCAGATCTCAACCACCTAGATCTACACGTCGATTAGCACAATTGCGCCCAGGCCCAAACAAATTAGGATAACGTGATTTTGTGGGTTGTTTTCCCCTTTTCTTCATTTATTTCACTAAGGGGACAACTTCTTAGAGAAAAAAACCCCTTTACAAATTAATTTGATAACAATTGTTACATTCATTAAGTGTAGAAAATATGTCTTTATCCTTAGCCATATGATAATATGTTCCAGAATCAATAAGCCACTCATCCGAAGAAGAAGTAAAACTTGCATTGAAGTAGAAACCATAGAAGAAAGTTCATTTCCATGAGAATAAGAGTTAGAAAAAGAATCAAGATTGATGTTATGATTCTTCATTGCTACTTCAAAGACTTCCATCTTTTTGAAACATTTATACTCCACATGACCATATCGCCCACAAAAGTTGCAATGCCTATCAGTCTTCTTTGTTTTAGAATTTTCTCCTTTGTCACCATTAAGAGTAGAATATGTCTAAGAGGGTTTTAGACCTTTTCTTTTCATATTGTTGCAAGGATGTTTCTTCTTTGGATGCTTTCTTGAAATTATATTTCTATTGGGCCACTAAGGATTTGTTATATGTACCTGCAGTGTTGATCACTCGAAGTTTCAAAAGCTTATCTTTCTCTCTAATTAGAGAATCACAAAAAGACTCAAGAGTGGGAATTTTGTAAGCACTTACTAGAGCTTCTCTGGTGGCCCAAAAGGTAGATACAAAGATAGAACATGCAGTACCAAGCTTAGAAAGAACAAAATATATGCATCGATCATTATTCACATATATTTGATAGTCTTCAATGCAAGCAAAATCATTGAGACTTTAAGTTATTAATTGATTTTCAATCTAGTTGGATAGAATCACATTATGCTTATCAAACACAGCTTCAATATTTTCCCAATATTTATCAATCCCATCAAATCCTTGAAGGTGAAAACTTAAATCAGGAGAGATGGACATTATGATTATTCCACGTGCTTTATCATTCTTATCATCCCATTTTTCTTTCTTTTAGGGATTAGTGGGGGATTATTATTTTCCCAAGGTAATATGGTACAATCCTTTACTTCTTAGTACATCCTCCATGTCATTCAAATTATATGTATAATTTATGGACATTAAATATTCAATAGAGAGTCTGTAAACTTAGATATGTAAGTAAAATATATGTAGGATCATAGCCTATCCTATCCTATATAAAAAGAATTCAAAATTTAAATCTAGGAGATATGTGTTAATTGGGGTGTCAACACATAGCCCCTTCACTATAGGTTACAATCTTTCACAATGAATTAACAAATAATGCATGCAACCTCGAAGAGTTGCAATCCATATCCCTTCTCTTCAGTAAGTGATCTCACTTCTACCAAACAACCAATGTAAATGCAAGAGAGAAAGGAAATATATGAGATGATCATTGGGGTGTATTTCTGTGTTGGTACAATACTAGAAAGGCTTATCCAAGGGTATCAATCCCAATATTTCACCTACTCTAATGGTCAAGTGTTCAGGGGATTCTAAAGAGGAATTTCACTCATGAATTATGGCCTTTGGTGGAGAATATAAACTCTACAATGATCCACACAACATAAATTGAAAGAAATATTAATGAAGATAAGTGAAATCAAATGAAAAAATGAAACACAGTACACTTAATCCTTCAATGAATATTTCCTACTCTATATACACCATGGTTGTAAATCAGGTTGTGTTCAAGTTGAAATTTTCTACAATATTTCTTTGTTTGGTATAGAGAGAATCCAATGAATGAATATTAAAAAGAGAAATGAAAATAAATAAAAACATGAAACACACCATACTTGCATAAAGGAAAATATTATTGTGATCCATTTGGAGTGAGCTCAATTCTCCCAAGAACATGGTAGAAAACTACTCTATAACATCATAAACTATATCAAATCATAAAACACAAAGAAACTATAAACTTACAATCCATATGGAAGAAATTCTTAATATGTTTTATTCACTCCATAATAAGTTAGACATATGCTCCAAGAGTCCTCTCCTTGGAATGGAGAAGGTACTCTTATTTATACATAAACGTTCTTTGAAACTAAGATAAACATTAATTAATTCAGATCCACAATTATATCATGTGGTTACAACCTTTTTCTAGTATTTAGAAAGTCAACAATATCTCCAAATTATTTGAGATATTTGATAACTAATCTCATCTAAAACTTCATGATTCTTCTCTATGCAAGATACTTGAACGAACAATCCAAATATTTTACATAGTTATTTTCCACCTAATCACTTGATGTACATCATATAGGGGTTAGTATCCTGAGCCACTCAATCGTACCACTTTTCCCTTGAGATTACAACACGCTTCTTCATGGTCACCGGTTGTCCCTTTACAACCTATGACCAGAAAGTACAAGTCACTCCATGTCCTCCTACAAGGAGAGACCAGTTGCCCCCTACAAGAATGCAGGGCACAACCAAGTTTGTTAATCCCATTTAGGATTGGTTTCATGGGATAAGATTCAATCACATATTCTTCGTGGTTATACATAAAAAATATTTTTATCTTGGGCATGGGAATCCTATCCAAATTTTTCTTTGATATTATCCCTACTATCCTATAAATAAATACGGTATCTCATGGGAAAAAGGGGAGAAAAAGAGAAAGTAATATTATGCTAGCATATTAATCACAGATCTTGGGCAAAGATGCTCATTAGAACTTCAAATTGTAATTTTTTTCATTTGATTAATAGAATATGTGCAATATGCTTCCCTCTAGTTGGATGTGTATGTAATCATTATGTTTTCTTGTAGAGAAAACAATGTCCTCATGTGTTATGATTCATTTTTAGATCTATTGTCAATTTATGCATGATCAATTGGATATCATGAAGGGTTATTGTGTCTCTATGTGCGCATATCTGAGCTAGTAAAGGAAAAATATATCTTTGTGGAAACTAGCAACTAAGGAACATACAAGGAAAACCGTTGCAATCTGGGTAAGCCTTCTATTTTAATAGACCTTGTTCATATATAAATTATATCTAGGAAACTCTATATATTTAATCTCTATTCTATCATAGGTCTAGGAAGAGCCTAAGGGAGGTAACTCATGCAGGGTGAAAATATCCTACAATAGACTCGCCACTCCGTTGGGGAAGCTGCTACTGTTTGACTAGTTTTTCTTCCTTAGTTTCCTTGATTTGTCTTTCCAATATCCTTTCTTGTTGTAAGCCCCAAATTTTGGTCTTAATCTATTATTGAACCTTTTTTTAGGATATTTACAAATTATCAGTCTCAGATATGATAGATCTATTCCAAATCTATTACTTTTTGCACTTGTACGGTCGCAATTGCGACTCGTTTATATATGCAGAGGGAGCTTCTCCTTTTTGTTCTCTTGTTTATCCATTATTATGCATGACTACCTTTACAACATTACTACCTAGTGTGAACAATGTTTTTGGTCACCTTATGCACCTCTTCAAGCTACGATCGGTCTCTCTATGGTAGTTTGTAGGGCGCGACCAGGCTCTCAAAAAGCCATTTTTTTAAGGGAGATCCTCCAAAATGCAATCCATATCTGTTTTTTTTTTTCTCTTTCAACCCTCTAGATATCTTTTGGGTCTGTTCTACTAGCCATTTCTCCTATATATTTCAAAATTACTTTGAAATTGTGACATCCATATTTCATCGACCACATTTTCATGACACTAATTATTCTTTGAGGACACTTGCGTGCAAGTGATTTGGATAAACATGGTACATTATGATTATTTGATTTGGTTTATGCGTTTATTCTATGATTGAGTATTGAAATTTTCATATGTTACTAATATTGATGTATAGCATTGACAAGTATTATGATAAGCTTTCCTGAGTGTGCATGAAACGTGACATGATGAGGATGTTGATGGAATCGACAAAATTCCTTGGGCTCTAGATTGAGGCAGGGAGTGGACTATTGACTTTGATTATGAGTACTTGTTTTTATTACACTTGTATTATGATGATTTTGGCTATATATTTCATGTATGAGAGTTATTAATATTATATTTTTTAGTGGATGCAGGCATGGTGACACTTGCTAATCTGACTCACATATGGAGTAAAGAAGTCATACACATATATCACATATATGAGGAAGAGGTGTGGAAACATCCCTGTCATAGCCTATTAGCAGTCCCACTGTGACCTGAACTGAAGTTTAAATACTAAGACAATCGCTCATGAGGATTTCTGAGGGGCGTGCAATAAGGTAGATTCCTTATTCCTTAGTAATCCCTTAGCCTCTCACAAGGTCAACAAGTGGAGTATTGACTCCAAGCATTAGGAAATTTCCAAACTAAGTAAAATGGAGAGTGTCACCCTTGGACCACGTAGGTGTGTCTTAAAGGGAACTTCGCATGAATAAATCAATAAGGGAATAAAGGATCTAGAAGACCATATAAAATAAAATGAATACTTAGAATTGTTTAGAAGAAAAAATAAATTATATTAAGTTATAAGCTAGAAACATAATAAAATCAAAGTCTAAAATGGTTATTTCTAAATGAATTTATATTAAAGGGGCATACAGAAAATGTTAGACTAAATAAAACAATTATAGGGAGAATAAAATAGTATGACATGTGCACAATGTGTGCATGAAATTAATAAAAGGAAATTTTTAATTAAAAAGATATTTATTTCATGAGAGAATAGGTTGCCAACATAGAGTTAGAATCCTAAGTAAAATTAGACTCTAAATCCTAACTAAGAGAAGAGTCTTAATCAAAATCCAACTGTAAATTAGTTAGGAGACACAATAAAGGAGAAATTGGTGAACTAAGGGACAAGTGGAGAAAATCTAAGAACCAATTGTGGATGCGAGGGAAAATGCATAATTATTTTTATTAAAAAGAAAAAAACATATACAACTTGGGGAAAGTGTGACATGTGTTGTGGGTGAATAATCTCTAATTTAATTATTAAAAATTATTTAATTGTGCATGAATTGAAAAGTGTCAAGACAAATTTTCTTATAAAAAGAAGGAATAGTAAGGAGGAAAGGACCCTATTGTTGGATGAATAAAATGTTGTCAAAATGTTTCTTGTG
>JZKD02S0371919.1:68352-91750 GCA_000966675.3 Picea glauca | reverse complement strand
ATATTGATAGTAGTGAGAAAGTATATAATGTAGTGTATCATCATTGTTTTTATACATTAAATCCATACTTAGTGGTTGGGATAGAGGCATTCTTGATCCACAGATCTATAGTAGGTGTCTCCTATTTATCATGTTTATTTTGTTCCCCAAGAAGATTGATACATGACATTTTTTTAATATTCACTTTTGTCACGACCCTAGACTGTGTTTGAGATTATATACTTTCATTCATAAGAAAATAGCATTTATAAGAGCTGGTGTTTTTAGGTTTATATATGTAGAGGTTTTTTCTTGTGAAAAAAATCACAGTGGGAGTGTGAGGGAATAAATATCATATTGTTGGATTTGACGTGATCAATATGTGGACCGGTTTTATGATTCCATCTAGACATGTGCCCCATTTCATGGATCGTCATAATAAAGATGGATATATAACCTATTTCAGATTATCTCTTGTAAAATTGAATATGGTGGAAGGACAGTTCGATACGAGCCAAACAATTGATAGTGAGATTGCCAAAATAAGAGAAGAAGAATTTGAGAGAAAATCTGACAATGACAATGTTGAGGGGGCATTTGGAGAAGATTAATATGGTGAAGAAATGACTCTTAAGAAGTGATATCACTTCCATAATCATCACTAAATTCAAGGTATGGAAATGTTTTAAAAGAATTCCCGCATCAAGGTGACAAGCAGAGAAAAGAGTTCAGTAGAGAACTTGGCCTGGAACCTCTAGAAGTCAAATTTTGGTTCTAGAATAAAAACACTTAGATGAAGACCCAACACGAGCTTGAATAGAATACTCAGTTGAGATCATAGAATGAGAAGCTCGTATTGGAGAATATGTGGTACAAATAAGCATTAGATAATGATTCATGTCCTTACTACGAAGGCCCAACAACTTTGGGAGAGATGTCATTCAATGAAAAAAACTCTGGATGGAAAATGCAAGGCTTAGAGATGATATCGATCGAAAATATGGTATATATTCCAATTATGAGGGCAGGCCTTTGATTTCATTCATTCCATCACCTCTTAGTTCCATCCCTCATTCAAATCTTGATTTGGGAGTGGGAATCTATGGTGAGAAACTGAACATAGGCCCAGATATCTATGGATCATCATCAGGTGGAGAAATTGGAAATAAATATCTTGTTGGTTCCACTGAAGATGAAAAACATATGGTTGTTGAGTTATTTGTTGCAACCATGGAAGAATTAGTGAGAATAGAAAATTTGGGGAAACCCTTATGGAGCTCACATCCAGAAGATAATATTGATATTCTTATTCCTCTCTCTTATCCATGTCTTCTTTTCCTCTCTCTTTCTCCTTTATTTTTCTCCTTCTCTTTGTCCTTTATCCATCTCATTTTTCTTTTCCCTCTCCCTTAAACCCTCTCCTATAATTATATACGCTATCTGCACCTTTCCTCGATGCATAGGTCCAAGGCCCTATGGATTAAAGGATGAATCATTTCGAGAGACTGTTTTTGTAATCATGAATGTTATTAATCTTCTTGAGACTCTAATGGACATGAATCAATGGTGAAGCATGTTTTTTGGCATTGTATCATGCCCATTTACTATGGATTTTTTTTCAATAGGAGTGGAAGGAATATACAATGGTTCTTTGCAAGTGATGCATGTGTATTTTCAAGTAGCCTCTTGATAGTGGGAAAACCCACCCTATGGCTACACCAGGTTTTACAATGTAGGCAGATCACAACCGTCTAAAATTATTCTACTTTTCTAACTACCCCAAACATATCCCAGATTTATGCATGAAAGAAAAAGTGAGAAGGATCAGGTAACTGTACCTTTTACTCCACGTCCGGTGTCGATCCTCTAGCACTTGATAGCTCTGTCGACTACAAGCCTCCTCCCAACATACCTACATTCAAAAAAATATAAACAGGAAACTAAAAACATGCATATCATATATAAATAGTGGGTTAGATGTTAGAATAAAAAATAAATCAAATACAAACATTTGACACATCATATTTCAGGACAAGAAAAGTATTTCTTTTAATGATAATACAATGTTCACTTACAATAAATTCAACTACCACGAACCTGGTTCAATATCCTCTTCATCAAGATCCAAGTGTTCCTTTGCATATATTTCTCCTCTCAACCTCTCTCTAGGGAAATGGAATGGGTTTATGATGGAGGAAAAAGAGCAAAATGGGGAATTCTGATGCAATTCTCACAAGATGGATGCAATTTCTTGGGAAAAGGAGGCGATGTGAAACAGGTAGAGTTTCATTGTTCTTATGATTATATTAGGAATGAGACCCCAAAACATCCTTTTATATGACAAAAGTATGGTTATTCGATTGGGTGACGGGATATAGGTGGTCGATCAGTTGGGAAACTACCCAATTGCCTGTAATCTCAACTGATTCCTTGTAACTTTTTAATTTTTGAAACTTTTGTGAGTATATGTGGGCTATAGTGGTGCAAATAGCATATGTACACAGGCTATAGTGGTGCAAAAAGCGTACATACATGGGCATTAATGGTGCAGGGCACGTACATCTTCAAAAAATAGTGTTTTTTAAGATGAGCAACTTAGTGATGGCTTGGAAAAAATAGAAAGTATGAGGTCCTGATGCCAAGTATGCATGTGTAGAGAAATTTAGGGTTATAATAGATTCCCCCTAATGTGTGAGGTCATAAGAGAATATGATGGATTCCAATCAAATACATTGTAGATATGTGTCATATAACTATATAAAGTGTAGCTCCGAGCAATATAGAGTAGATTTACATCTTAAAATCAAAGATATAAGAGTATAGTATCCATCTTCAAGGATCCAATGATGCCTGATGGCTGGATATGAGGCCTTCAGAGCTTGAGAAACAACTTCAAGATCTTCAAAACTAGGGTAGGATTGTAATGTCATTCTACGAATCCACTACCCAGAGGTCTTTGACGGCTTGTCGAGAAAATAGAAGAATATTTCGTTGATTAGGTAGAGAACTTCATTTATTTTGAACAAGGACTTGATTGGACCTTTGGGATGGTCGGGCATGAGGTCAGGAGACAAACTGAAGAAAATTTGACTCAGGTTGGGTGAAAATTCCCTTGGACAATAGCACAACAGATGATCAGACTCAGGCAATATGACATTGAGATAAGTCTACGATGCAGGAGGAAACACAAACTCTCCATGTGTTTGGAAGAATAACCAAATGGAGGAGGACACATATATATGTAGAGAGAAAATATTCTTAAGGCCATATTAGATCCCAAATATTGAAGAACAAATGAAAGGATGTGCTTTGTCCAAGGGCAACTCATTGCGCTGCCAAAAAATAATATATATTTCCCGTCCTCTTTTTGGGTTTTATTTTTTTTGTCTTTTTCAATATTTTTAAAGAGCTTGAAAAAGAATAAAAGAATGCTACATTACAAAGGAGGAATGACTGTCACAATCATACTAGTTCCTAACACAAGGAACACACTAGTTCTCAGAGAAAGATGACATGTGTAGGAAAAGGACACTCGGGAAAATTCCTCCATGGGTCAAGGTGTCAAGATGTATAGGCAAAGTGATACAAGGCTTGCGTATAAGGCATGCTTCAAAGGTTTAATTGAGATCAACATGGATCCGGCATTAGGCCAAAGATGCAGAGATGCAAATGCGGTTAATAAGACACAATGAAAACCCCCTTCAATGCAATTTTAACGAGCCCAGAGAAGGTAAGATCGATAGTTTTTTCATGTTTAGAGAGTCAGAAAAAACATAGAAGAAGACTCCATTGGGGTACCTTTTTCGAAGGTAGTCTAGTCCATTCTAAAAAGGGGTAAACTAGCACTGAAACGACGTCTATTCAAAACCATTTTAACGAGTGTGACAAAGACAAGATCACTCGACAATCTTTTCAATTTTAAGGAGTCTGAAAAGATCTTAACTATGGACTCACAGCCTTTTTTTGGATTTAGTCCCCTTAGCTCAAAAAAGTATAAAATTTACTTAAGATAACTCTCAAAGCGAGACGAATCTCCCAAGGTGTACCTTTTTCCTCCTTAATCTACAGGCCGTAAAAAGGGGTAAACTCATGCCAGTAGATGTTCTTCTATACCAATTTAACGAGTGTGAAGGAATAAGATCACTCAACGATCTTTTCAATTTTAAGGAGTCTGAAAAGGGCTTAACTATGGAATCTGTAGGGGATGCTCTTCTAGACCAATTTAACGAGTATGAAGTAACAAGGTCACTCGATGATCTTTTCAATTTTAGGGAGTCTGAAAAGAGCTTAACTATGGACTTTGTGGGGGTTCCTTTTTCGTAAATTTAGTCCCTCAGGTCCGAAAAAGGGTTAAGCTTATACCTAAGAATACTCTTCTAGTGAACCGAAGTTCCTAGAGTATACCTTTGTTCGTAAAATTGACCATTCAGACTGAAAAAGGGGTAAACTACCACTGGATAGATGTGCCTTCAAATTTGAGTTTGGCGAGCATGAAGGACAACATCGCTCGAAAATATTTTCATGTTTAGAGAGTCTGAAAAGGGCTTAAAGAATACTCCAAGAGGTTACTTTTCTCAAGTAATCCCAACGAGATCACTTGTACCAAGAGGGGGAAGCAAGGGCTCCTATGCCCCCATTGGATAAAACAAAGGATCAATTGTTGAGACCAAGTCTTGAGAAGGCAAACATGATTGCACAAGTTTATGCTGAGAAGCAATTGAACACCGAGGATAAGATTGCACATAATTAACCTATGGCGGGGTAGAGTCTACACAAAAACTGGGAACATATAAAGTGGTAGCCTGAAATAACGTCAAATTAGGATGGTGATTATCATATGCCAACTAGTCGATAGTGACAATGCTTCCATTATGATAGAAATGAATCACCTAGAAGAGAATAGACACCACAACGTTCATTGCACCACTATAACATCAACAAGGATAGTCTTCCCACATAACAAAATAGATAATTGAGGAAGAACCCCCAAACATTCACTAGGACATCTATCAAAAGCCAACAACTCATGAGAAGCAGACACAAGCTCGGGAGATCCCAAGACTTTCCAAAACAAGGAGGATAAAATACTTGCAGAGGCTCCTTCATCCACAATACATCGATAAATGCGTGTTTAAATAATTTCAACCCTTATTTGAAAAGGTGCATAAGAAGGAAGATGAAGCTCAACAAGGTCATTCCACTCAACGGAAATCATCCCAGGGATTGGAGAGGGTGTTCTCGAAGTGAGAAAAATGCCCCCTTGTTCTGAAATTAATGAACTATTAATGCTAAAAACATAGTCGATAGACACATCACTCCCCAAGAGAAGACTGAGATCAGCTGGAGATTGCATCGGTGTGAACAATTTGGTAGAATTGACACTCTCCAAGAGAGGAGCGAGATCAGCTAAAGAATGCATCGGCATGACCACTTTCTCAACCACTGGATGAATACGTTGCAAGACAACATGGTATACAGGAACATCACCCCCCAAAAAGAGGAGGGGGATCAGCCGAAGACTGTATCGGTGCGACCACTTAATCAACCAAAGGTTGAATAGGATATGAGGAAACCTCAGAAGACTCATAATTAGAATAGTTTGCAGACAGGGACCACAATCTTAATTCCTCTAGAATGTTGGGGCATAGATGAGTAAGGTGATCTCCCTTGCAAATCTTACAAGGGAACTTAGGCGCTTACGTCATATCCATCTAGGTTTCTCAACAGAATCAATGACCCTAACATGACTAACAGTGGCTGGTTTCACATCTCCAACATGAATCATAGAGGTTACAGACCTATTTCCAGTATGACTAGCAATGACTAGACTTTTTCCCCCAACATGAATGGAAGAGGTTGGGTTCTTGCCCCCATCATGACTTGCAGAGGCTATGGAAATATCTCCAACATGGATCGTAGAGGTTGGGTATATATCAATCGTATGACTCACATTTACGAGGCTCGTTCCCCCAACATGAATTATAGAGGTTAGGTGTTGGTATTCAACGTGACTTGCAAAGTTTGTTGATCTATATCCAACATGACTTACAGAGGTTGGTGACTTCTTCTTCCTATTATTCCTCTTTCTATTTCATTTATACTTTTGGTTACTAGTAACTGTACTCTCACTAGAGGTGGGAGAAGGAGGAGGATAAGACTTTGTTGATGAAGGAACATCAACATGGTGCCCTTGACATAAGGTGCTTGATTGAGAAGCATCAAGATAATTCAAGACATTTGGAATGGTACCCAACAAAACCGGTATTCCCACATGCAACCCAGGAATGTATGAAGTGGCCATCAAAGGGACACCAACGTTTCTGAAGAAAGGAAAAACACAAGAAACCCCCTGGGAAGGGTTTCCTTGGTTGGTATCATCGAGAACTTTATCCATGAAGGTATTATGCATAGGTTATCTCCTTGCAGGATCGTTCAAGTCTGTAAAAGTCTCACACACTGACTCTTGGCAAACCAATGGTATAAAAACAACGCCTATAAAGAGGCGGCTCCACGTTTCTAAGAAGAAGACCTAAAATTCCTCATGACTGATGGAGTGGGCGGTCTACCACCCTAGGTCAGAGACCTAAATAAATGAATGACTAACTCACTATGGAAAACTAGGGAGCATAGAGAACACACTAAAATTTCCTAAAGGAAAATCAAATAGACCACTATCTAGTAGGAAGAATAGTTACACCAACCAACACTAGAGAAACTTACCAGTGTAAGTGAAAATCGAACATGGAAGCACCCTACGAGTATACTCTGTAAAGTGTGACCCGACATCTGCCCTAGGTACCGTGATATACCCCCACAGTCACCTGTGTAAGTCCCTAGAATAAAGGAAACTAAATTGCGAGCAAGATAAGAAGTCTGAAACCTACCTAGGGTATCGAAAGAAAGTGGTCCGGAAGACAACTGAGGATATTGAATGGATTCGATGTCCACAAAGCTCCATAGGAAAATTTGAGCGATGGTATCCCACGACAGATCCTCAATATGCATTCCCCACTACGTTTACTCTATCTTTGGAGGGGTTATCTTTGTTGCCTTTCCTCACGCGACCCCATGTTTAACACCTGTGTTAGAGGGGGGTACTAGATAACTTTCACTTCATTGGACTTTAACACTCCATAAATCAGACTCCAATGTTTGATTTAACAGCCTTCAGGAATTTCCTCTCCAACCTAATTCAAGACCCTAACCCTAAACTAGTTGGTTGACCCTATAAACAGAAAAAGTCTAGCTAATTTTAGATTTAGTGTTCTTTTTACTGGCTTGATTTACTAAAAAACGATGCGGTAGTGCAACTGATGTTGTTAAGACTCTTGTGAAAAAAGAAACTTATAAGAACTCTAGCAAAGAAGGATTACCTTTCTTATTTTTCTTTTGAAATGATTTTAATATGAGAAGAAAACACAACACTATGCTAATTTCTTTTTCTTTTTCAAATAACAATGCAAAGCAAATGTCAAGAAAGAAAGAGATCTAACAAACTAAGGATTTTTTTTTTTTTAATATTTCTTCCAATCAAAGAAGAAATAATAAAAGATTCTAAAAGAAAATGATGAATACACAATTCATGCCCCCCCCCTCATCCACGAGGGGGAATTGTTTTTCAAAATGCAACTCATTTTTCTTAAAATTCAAGCTAAAAAAAAGTTTAAAAATATAGGAAACACAACAAACTTAAGAAGACAAGAAAACTAAAATCTGACCCAATCTATTACTGTAAAAACAAAGACAACAGACTCAGTCAAGAAACCTTGAGAAGTAAAACCTAAATCAGGGAAGGGGTTGACTGCCTCTTCTTAAAAACATTTTCTTGACATAGGTACGCTATTGATGCTTAAGAAACCTGCGTATGTACACAGGTTGTCTATAAATAAGGGTAGGTATGTACGCCTACTGACCCAGAATAGGCTGCGTACACCTCTGTATTTCTTGAAAAAAGAAAAAAAAGAAAAAAGACATATTGAAAGGGTAGGGAGAACTGGTATGGCACCAACAGGTGACCAGACCCCTTGAAAGACTCAACAGACTCACAAAGAAACTCAAAAGGTAATAAAACTAGTCAAACACCCAAAAACTCCCTAAGACCCTAGAGGCTTACCTAGTATGGTCACTAGTTCTTCTAGCGGGGAAAACCCCCTTATAGCTACACCAGTGTATACAATGTAGGGAAATCACAACTCTCTAAAAGTCTCCTACTTTTCTAACTACAACAAACATATCCCATATTTATGCATGAAAGACAAAGTGAGAAGGATCATGTAACTGTACCTTTTACTCTGTGTCTAGTGTCGATCCTCTCGCACTTGATATATCCAATGACTACAAACCTCCTTCCAAGGCTAAACTGCATTCACAAACAGATAAATAGGAAATTGCCAACATGCATCTCATATATAAATCACGGGTTATATGTTAGAATAAAACATAAATCAAATACAAACATTTGACACGTAATATTTCGGGACAGGAAAAGTATTTCTTTTATTGATAATATAATATTCACTTACAACGAGGTCGACTACTGCTCCATGACCTTGGTCTGGGCTCCTCTTTACCAATATCCAAGTGCACCTCCACATATCTTTCTCCTCTCAACCTCTCTCTAGGGAAATGGAATGGGTTTATGATGGAGGAAAAGGGAAAAATGGGGAATTCTGATGCAATTCTCACAAGATGGCTGCAATTTCTTGGGGCAAGGAGGGGATGTGAAACAGGAAGAGTTTTATTGTTCTTATGCTTAGATTAGGAATGAGACCCCAACACGTCCTTTTATATGAGAAAAGGATGGTTATTTGGTTGGGTGACGGGATGTAGGCAGTGGATCAGTTGGGAAACTACCCAATAGCTCGTAATCTCAACGAATTCCTTGTAACTTTTTAATTTTTGCAACTTTTGTGAGTATACGCAGGTTGTAGCGGTGCATATTGCGTATGTACACAGGTTGTAGTGGTGCAGCAAGCATACATATGTGGGCAGTAATGGTGGAGGGTGTGTACATATTCAAAAATAAGTGTTTTTAAGAAGAACAACTCAGTGATGGCTTAGAAAAAATAGCAAGTAAGAGGGATCGATGCCAGGTATGCATGTGTAGAGAAATTTAGGGTTATAACACCTCTCAAATAATGCCCACCTAGGATTTAATTCATGAGATATTGAAATAAACATTCAGACTCAATATGGGTTGTTATTGATGTCTCTCTAAACAATTTACGAGGGAGTTATTATTCAATGATAAGATGTCGAAGGAGACCATCGAGTTGTCCCATTCAAGGGATGGCCAATAGATATTCCAAGGTGACTGTGGTGGATCATGTTGAAGATGATGAAAGATAAATGCACTATATTTATTGTCAGTTGGTAAATTTTGGTATGGCTTTCGGTGCAAAACGATGGATAACAACTTTGCAGCGAAATTGCAATTTATGGCCAGTGTCTTGGCTAGCAATATCCCAGCAAGGGGCCTTGGGGTTATATGTAGTCCTGGAGAAAGATAAAGCATACTAGATTTAGTTGAGAACATGGTCACAAGATTTTGCGATGGTCTAAGTGCATCAACTGCACATACTTGGAAAAATCTGTCTGGAAGCGGTGTCGAAGATGTTCGCGTGATGACCAAAAAGAGTATATATATATATATATATATATATCACTAGTACATATTGGAAAAAATTGTATATATATATATATATCACTAGTACATATTGGAAAAAATTCGACGTTCTAATAGCGACGTTATGGACAAAATTGGCCATACTGTCGAAAAATGGAGGAAATTTTAAATTTTTTTCTCCATATTTCCTAATAACGTCGCTCTTGCAATGTACTACTAAAACATGTCTCTCTTGCAACGAAGTTAGGAGGATGTAGCTATTGCGGTCATGATGTATTTTCATCTCTCTTGCAACGTTGGTGAAATATTTTTCGTACTTGTGACGTTATGAACACTAGGTTTTCCCCACCTATTGGCCCTTGACGAAGTTTTGAGGATACTTGGTCATGTTTGACCTACTTCTAGGACTTCGACAGGATATCGAGGGTGGAGTGTAAGTTGAAGTTGAGGTCACAGGATATCGGCCCCTTTTTAGGGATTTTTGGGTTTTGGGCTTATGTAACGGGTATGGGGATGTCGACCCATGGGTTTACCCATGTTTAGGCATGATTTTGTAATGTATAAATAGATGTCTAGGAGATTTAAGAAGGGGTACATCTATGTAATGCTAGGTGCTAAGTGTAAGGGGTAATTATAATTTCTTTTTCCATACTGTGTAAGACTTGCAGAGCTAAGTGCAAGTCATTGTAAGAGACTGTAGAAGGCTTTGTGTTGTAACTCAGGGAAGGAGGATCTAGCAAAGTGCGCAAAAGTCCTGTCCTCTACGGAGTAAGATCTCAAGTCTTTGTGCATGTAGAATATTGACAAAAGACAATAAAAAGAAGAATAATTGGTGGACGTAGCCCCAGGGAGGGGGTCAACCACGTATATCCTGTGTTGTGGTTTCTTTGTGTGTTTTGGGTGTTCTCTTGTTTATGTGATTAAATGCTTAGTGCACTGATGTATGTTAGATGAATCTGATATTATAGATTAGTGTTGAATAATGTGAATGAATGCTATATCTGACCTATGTTGACGTGCTTAGTGCTTGATTATATTGGATCTGTGTGAATACTGCACCGTTCTGTTATTAGGGTTTATCTGCGTTGTAAGCTAAAAGTGAACATTGATGAACTGTAACTGTTAAGTGCTCTGTTAAGGTGTTTCAATCACAGACCTATGTCCCAGCTAAGGTTGTAGACATCGGAGTCCTGCAACCACCCCTGCCTCTACCTTGAGTGAGAATTCATCTACTTCGTAGGTGTTGTCGAAAGGGCCAGTAGTTAGGGATTTGTTTGTGTGTTGTTGTAGCGTTGAACCCTGGGTCTGCCCCTATGTTCCAACAAATGGTTCTATTGCTGGGACCAGAACTGTGATTGTTGGGAACTAAAGAAAAGAGAAATCTCCATGCGTAGATCTGTTGCCTTAGTGTGCAGTATTCTACTTGACCTATGAAGCTCTTTGCCAAGAAGAAGAGTTAGACCTGAAGAAAAGAGGTAAGACCTGAAAGATTTGTGCCATGATAAAGGTAAGAACAGTGAAATTTTTTTATTGAAAAAGTAAGATAAGTGGAAATTTTTGTTTCAAAAGTATGGATCTAGGTATGTTTGATAAAAAAATTCCTAGCTTGAAAAGTAGGGCACATCTAGATGAAATAAGGTTTGATATGAGTAGATCAGAAAAAAATAGTGAAAGATATGTTATTCTTATGCATAGAAAGAATGTTTGGACTAACAAATGGATGCAGGATCCTAGAAAGAATTTTTTGTAGGTTAGCTACTATCCTAGTGTATAGTATAGGAAAGGTTGGGGATCGTTTCAAAGAAAAATAAGACTAACCCTTTTTTTACAGTTACAAAAGATTGAGACATCTTGCAAAGGAATTCCCTGGTAGAAGACCTAGTTGTGCTTGTTGTAAAGATATGGATCATAAAGTTTTAGATTTCCCTAGAATGATTTCTAAGCTTGACATAATGAATATGAGACAAGAAAACCCCGAGGAAGTTTACGAAACTAAGACCATGGAAGAACCCCCAAAAGAATTAGAGAATGTATTACTACAAATGAAAGAAACCCTAAATGATCACAAAAATATCAACTTATCAGAGATCTTCAAAGAAAAAGAATGCATAGAAACAAGAATAGGAGACTTTGACATTTACTATGTTCTAGATGAAGAAACATAGGTGAATATCATGACAGAAAGAACTTGGGAAACTTTAGGAAAGCTTGTTATGATTCCTTCATTGGGAGGAATATGATTATTTAGAGGAAACATGATAACCCTATGTGGAAGACTCACCCATATATCTATGAGTTCTCATAGAACTTTGATAGAGGAATATTTTGAGATTGTTAAATTTATTGAGAAAAATGCCCCATTTTCTATATTACTAGGAAAACCTTGGATTGAAAAGGATCAAGCGAGAAGAAAAGAAGAGGAATTCTTAGAGCAGAAAAAGAAAGAATTAAAATATTTCATGACTAGGAGGATAGCATACTTGATTGAAGAACATGAGAATAGATCAAAGCTACTTAAAACTAGAAACTTGGATGTCAAAGTTAAAAGAACACAAGAAGACTCACAGAATACTGAAGTACCTACCCCAGAGAGAGAATACGTATTACTCTCCGACCCTATGAAATAATCTCAACAACGCAAAGTTACTATGCGAAAAGGAGATAAGAATCAGAATGGAAAGAGGAATACCGAGATGAATATCACCAGGAAGTAGGCTAGAAAACTCAGTAAGAAGAGAGCAAAGATAGAAAAGTTACATAAGGTCTCAGAGGGGAATTTGCAGAGGGAAGGTTTTCAAGACTGGAACTTCGTCAGGATATCATAACAATGCAACATGGCACTTCACCATGGCGAAGCAATATATCTGTTGAAAACATTATAACCGTTAACTCGTTGACCCAAATGGTTAGAACAACAACACTAGCCCGAAGACTCACAATCAGACCATTGAGACAGTGCCGCAATGGATAGAACCACATTGATGAATACCTCTCATCCGTTGGAGAGATCCGTTACATCGTGTCTACTTAGTCTGCCGACTGTTGCATCGAGAACACTTTTGTGAATTGTATCCAAGCCAACTCATTGCTACCAGGCTTTGTTGATTGAGAACAACGCTTGTTCCATTGCATTGAACACTCATTCATCCACTTGAGTTATCCACTCTAAGCCTTCATGTTGGATGAGCTTAGCTCCATAGAGAAAGTCATCGAAGAAGTTCTCATCTATCTCATTGTTGAGAAAGTAATGTCTGCAAGTATTCAAGCATCATCGACGAGAGGAGTGCAAGCCTCTCCATCGACTGCTCATGGATTCAGACAATCCCGACTGGAAGAAAAGAAGAGAACTAAGAACATAGTTGACCTAGCCAACACGAAGTTAATCCTGACCATCTTACCATACTACATCTCACCTTTGGCCAGCGTGGTGAGTCGTGAGAGTGTCTTGAGGTACTTTGATTACACCATGGTTATTGCGTACCTCCCAAAGGGGATACGTGTAGTTCGAATGCAACAGGATAAGATCGTGACATTGAAGTTCAACGACTTCAACCTAGGAGACCGCAAGAACCATTTTATGCTCACTTCTTACAAATAATTTGTAAATTCTAACCTTGTACAATATCTACTGCAAACATATATTCAAAAAAGAATAGAAAATATACAATGGCAAATGCAAACATTACACAAAGATTTTTCCCCTAGAAACCCAAACCAGGAAAACCAACATATTCTATATTCATTCATTGTGTTACAATGTTTACAATAAAAAATACATATAGGAGCCAGTGGCATAAAAAACCCTAACCCAATGACCTGGATTAGTCCAAAACCCTAATTCCTTAACCAGAAATAGAAAACCATTGGCAAAGAAACCATGTGCCGAAAAACCATCTAAATATAATGTGGTCCTGAAAATGTGGTCTCGATGCGAAAAAATATAACACATACCCAACATACTTAACCAGGACGAAGGGGAAGAAGTCGAAAATAATCCCCTAGATGTCCAAAGAATATAACACATACCCAACATACTTGACCAGGACGAAGGGGAAGAACTCAAAAATAATCCCCTAGCCATGGACTATGAACCTCGCACAATCCACCCTCTTGAATGTAATGAAGATTCCACAGTTTGGAAGGCACTAGGAGGTTAACGTGTGTGTTAAGATCCTACTCTCATGTTACCATGGAGGCTACCTATGGATATACTGACACATCATAATCGATCCGATGCTGATGCATAGGATCACGGGATTGAGCATGGAGGGAACCGACCCGCAGGACTTCTACCCAGGAAAGGCTACAGATCGTGCATTGGCACAGAAGATCAAAGACACATATGGTGATGTAGAAAAGGGGACACGAGGCTACAAGGTAGCTTCCATACAGAATGGCACAATGCGCCTATCCTGCTAGATAATTGCAAGAAATCTCTTAAGAAAGAACAGACCTACACAGGTCAAAGGATTCATTGTGGACCTTGTCGGGAAATTTGTAGAAGGACTCCATATGAACTGGGTGAAGTACTTGGTCAACTAGATGGAATTAGACTGTCGTGAAGCTCAAGATTAGGGCTATGAGTTCCACTTTAGTTGGTTCTCGATCCTCATCACATTTACTACTTGGGAGATGCTGGAAGGTGCAACCTTCCTGGACATCGAGCCATTCGAGCCGCTCACTGTGAAGTTCACCACGCTCTGGTACTCGAGCGATATGGGAAAACAGTGGCATTCGAACATGGTATTCCACATGTAATGTCTCCAACTGAAGAAGGCCATCGAAGTTGTCCCTCACATGATGCAAAACACCTTATACCATTTCAGACCCCTCATGAAGTTCTGTTCAGATCAACACTTCATATATATCACTGCGCACGCAGACGAACAAAAAGAGGAGCTTCAATCATACTATAAGATCACAGAGGAGGACCTCGAAGAGATAACCAAGAATTGGTCTGCAGAGCTCCTTATCCCCACTGACCCTGCAGAGATGTTTGATCCTGAACTTGACAGCTTGGAGGCCAATGACAAAGAACACGACACACCTGGAACCAACAAAAGAAATAAGGCTGAATAAGTCCAATACTTGAGTAGTGCATCAGAAGAAATTGCTTCAGTATCACATGTCTGAGGGGGTGATGACGAAGTAGAAGAGACAAATGGCAGAGAAGATCAGTAGAAGCAAGGCGAAGTAACACCGCCTAAGGATCATATGGATGAGGCTGATCCCTTGAAGAAAAGGAAGGTTTCCCCCATGAAACCCACTTCTCAAAATAAATCCAGAGCCACCTTGACTGAGATGCATATTGTACTCATTGTAGATGAATTTGACTTCATCATCACAGCTATAGAATATGCCTCATAGGACATCTTGTAGAAACATAAAGACAGGCAGGAGGAGATGTACGATAGAATCAAGGTTGAAGTCAGAGGGGTACAATAGGCCCTTCAATTCGGTAGCGCAGTATCCACTGTGCCCCTGTCCTTGGAAGAACCAGAGTTGGGAGATGAGCCTGCCCAACTCCACAGACTAGCTGATGTGACTGAAGCTCACCTTCGTTGAGCACAATCTGAGAAAGACTAGGCCACAATGACCCTAAAACAAGACCAGGAAGAAATAGTAGAGAAACGTCAGGTTGCAAAAAAGGAGAAGGAGGACCTTCAAGCCAAGTTTGAATAAGAGAGGGTGTAGGCCAGGCTAGGAAAATAACAATTGCTCACATAACAACTTGGAGTCAAAGAAGCAGTCGGCAAAGAAATTTTTTCTCTGATGGGCTTAGAGCCAAAGGTATAATACTGAGTGGAGCATCAAGTAGCACAGCTCACGGAATATATCTAATAGCTACAACAAATAATAGCATACTTAGAGCTACGAACAATGCCCAACACTCCGTCGGATGTACGATATCAAAGAGAAGCAACTGATCGAAGCGCAGTTGAAATAATCAAGGTCCTCTCCATGGAATGTAAACAACTAAGTGATCATAGTGCCCAGACTTATGAGAGACTCACTAAGGATTTTGAATTAAAGGCACTGGAGTCACAACTCCAAGAGGCAAAGAAGCAAGTAGGAACAATACAAGCATAGTTGAAGTCCTTGTTATCCATTGAGAGGATGAAGTGATCCCAAGAACAACACACTGCTCAACATCAAGTCCACACCATTTAGAGAAAAGTCATGGAAGTGACTCAAAGGATCCAACCAATACAGAATGAGGCTTGTCATCTATTCGCAGAGATTGAAGGCTGAGGAGAAGAATTGGAGCAAGTCATCACTACAACTGAAAAATGCTTAGAGGGACCTATTAATGAAGTAGTAATCCAAGATTTCATTGAACAGGGGGCTATGGCATAGCAACAGGTCGAAGCATCTCAAGCCAAAATCGAGGCTTTCGATGTAGAGCTACCCAGACCAGACTGACTCGGGATGAGTCATAGTTGAGTGTTGGGGGCCTATTGACCCTTGACCAAGATTCGAGGATCCTTGGTCATGTTTGACCTACTTTTGGGACTTCGATAGGATGTCGAAGGTGGAGCGCAAATCGAAGCAAAGATCGTGGGATATCGGCCCCTTTTTAGGGATTTTTGGGTTTTGGGCTTATGTAATGGGTATGGGGATGTCGGCCCATGGGTTTACCCATGTTTAGGCCCAATTTTGTAATGTATAAATAGATGTTTAAGCAATGTAAGAAGGGGGACATCTATGTCATGCTAGGTGTTAAGTGCAAGTGGTAATTGTAATTTCTTTGTGCATAATGTGTAAGACTTGCAGAGCTAAGTACAAGTGATCATAAGACACTGTGGAAGAATTTGTGTTGTAGCTCAGGGAAGGAGGATCTAGCAAAGTGTGCAGATCTCCTGTCCTCAGCATAGTAAGATCTGAAGGCTCTGTGCATGTAGAATATTTACAGAAGACAATAAAGACAAGAATAATTGGTGGGTGTATCCCCAGGGAGGGGGTCAACCACATATATCCTGTGTTGTGGTTGCTTTGTGCATTTTGGGTGTTCTCTTGTTTATGTGATTAAATTCTTAGTGCGCTGATGTATGTTGGATGAATATAATATGATAGCTTAGTGTTGAATAATGTAAATGAATGCTAGATCTGACCTATGTTGGTGTGCTTAGTGCTTGATTATATTGGATTTGTGTGAATACTGCATCGTTATGTTATTAGGGTTTATCTGTTTTGTAAGATAAAATTGAATATTGATGAACTATAACTGCTAAGTGCTCTATTAAAGTGTTACAATCACAGACATGTGTCTTAGCTAAGGCTGCAAACATCGGATTCCTGCAACCACCCCTGCCTCTACCTTAGGTGAGACTTCATTTGCTTCGCAGGTGTTGCCAAAAGGTCCGGTAGTTAGGGTTTTGTTGGTGCGTTGTTGTAGCGTTGAACCCTCGGTCTACCCCTGTGTCCCAACAACACCCCAACAGTCACCTAGTATTTGACCAAGTGAACTTTTACTTGGTCAACTATCGTCAGAATTGCAACCTTATAAAATCTATAAAGATGTTTCATTTTACGGATGTTGCGACAAGTTTTGTATAATAACTATAGTTCAAAAAGGGTATAATATGATATTCTTGGTGAACAAAAAAACATGTATTTTGTTTCCAGTATATTTCTGTGGTGAAGAATGTCAGAAAACATTAGAGGTGGGAAACAATTAAAGAGGGTGAAAAGGGTAATGGTAAACTTTATTTCCCTTGCAAAAATTCTTGTACCAGACATCCCGAAAGAGTTTTAATAGCAACAACTAAAAAACATTGTAGAAAATATGGGCACATGGACATGGGATCAAATTAATATCGTCCCATGGTAATTAGCTATATATATATTCATTATTTGTTTTAATATTTATTTTATTCTCAAACTTTTATATTGTTTTATACATGCACTAATTTTTCATGATTTTTTCTAATTATATAGTTAGATTTCCCCCCCAACTTTATGCACAAAGAACCAAGTAGTGGTAAAAATGTTGTTTTACAAGATGAAGAACTTGAAGCATATAATGAAGATCAAGTTAATGATCCCATGGAAGTAGATGACAATAATAACATAGTTCAAGATGATGGGACAAATCAAATGATCCAAGACTTATTCGGTCATCCATGTGAGGATCGTGGGTACAGTAGTGATGGTATTTATGATGAACCTCTGATTGAAAAGGAAAATAAATGACTTTATAAAGGGTCAAGAGAAAATCTTATCTCCACTACATTGTTGCTAGTGAAATTAAATTTTACGAATCATTTGTCGAACACTTGCATGACACAGATCCTGAGGTATTTAATATATTTTATCACATCTACATAAAGGTTGACTTTTACCCATTTTTTTTGGTGTGAATTAATGTGTAAAATAAAAATACAATATTTAGAATTACTATTCTTTACATTAACTATTTATTTTTTATGTTTTAGAATGTTAGGTGATTTTTTTTTACCCTGGTTAAATATTTTACCTCACACATATTGATCTTTACATGCCATTATGAAATACATTGGAATGGAGTATAAAATTATAGATGCATGTCTTGATGATCGTATTATATATTATGTACAACATGCGTTGAAAATAGAATTCCCGACATGTGGTATGAGTAGATATCGAACCGATCAAGTAACAAAAATGGTCCCTTGAAAGGTTCTTTGGCATATTCCCATAATTCCACATTTGCAGTGACTGTTCAGGTGCCAAATAATAACACAGTTTGCGGATTACCATGAACGAAAGAGAATTGAAGATGGAATTATTCGAATGCCTACATATGGGTATGCATTTAAAGAAATTGTTGCAAAATGGTCAGAATTTACAGATGAACCTCACAATGTTAGACTTTCATTGGAAACTAATAGTGTTAATCCATTTGGAGAGCTTCGGTCTGTTTACTCAGTGTGGCCTAATTTTGTTATCAACAATAACATTCCTCTTTGGATGTCAATAAAGAGGGAGCATATAATGTTGACAATGATTATTCAGGGTATTTTTTTACATTAATTTTTTGAATGTAAATTTTCATTTTTCTCATTTTTTTTGCATAACATCTTGTATTTATTTATTTACGTATATGTACATACCATGGTAGTGATTTAGTTTAATTTCAAAAAATTAGTTAAGTACCAAGTTAAAGATATGAATGTGTATATCGAGCCTCTTATCGACGTGATACTAAAGTTATGGGAGGGCATCACTATGTATGACATTTGTAAACCAATTGGGAAGAAGAGATTTCAATGTCGTGGAATACTTTAATGGACAATTCATGATGCCCCATGACTATTTTTTTTTTGTGGTATGTAATGTTCCATATTTCATTCTTGAATAGTATATAATTAATTGAATATATCATGCATGTTGTTTAAATAATAATTTTGTATATTAATAATTCACTTTAATCCATTTGTTGCACGTCTTCAAACAAAGGGTAAATTTGCATGTCCAGTTTGTGGTCCTAATATGAAATATTGTTTGTCAAAATTTTTAGGAAAGGAGGTGTTTGATGAGTATAGACACTTCCTCTCTAAGAACCATAAGTATCGTACTACTAAAAAATATATTTTCAATGGGAAACAAGAAACCGGACTAAAACCACAAAGAATGAAACCTCGCTTATGGAAGTTGGCATATGACAGAATTAGTCCTCTAGGTATGAATTTTGTTTATGTATCGTAAATGGAATCATGTTTTGAAATTTCATTTTAATTATTCATTTTATTTTACCGCATTTGATAAATAGTGTTCTAATTGTTTTTATGCTTCATCATTGTCATCGTCGTGACGGTAGTAATAATGGGCTTTGACGAGGAATGAAATGTTATCCCACTCAATTCATGAGGTTTCCTTACTATGAGGACCTAAACATAGTTCATTTATTTTATACAATGCATATTGGGAAGAACGTGACAAAAACATTATGACGAATCATAGATGGCAGGAGGGATAAAGAAAAAATTGTCAAAATTTGTAATGACATTCGGGAAGCCAATCATGCAATAAAAAGTGTGATCTGATAAAATAACGATGGAGAACAAAATATCCTTCCATGGTTATTAAAAAAGAAACAAAGAAATGGTGTAAAAGAGGTCATTCAAAAAATTAAATTTCCCATGGGTTTTTGCTCAAACATAAAGAATATCTTAACAAAGAAAGGTGAATTTGGTGGGGTAAAAACACATGATTGGAATACCTTCATTAAGATAATTAATCATTTTGATGGTGTCAAATAATGATGGAGACCAAAATATCCTTCCATAGTTATTAACAGAGAAACAAAGAAATAGTGTAAAAGAGGTCATTCAAAAAATTAAATTTCTCATAGGTTTGTGTTCAAACATAAAGAATATCTTAACAAAGAAAGGTGAATTTGGTGGGGTAAAAACACATGATTGGAATACCTTCATTAAGGTAATTAATCATTTTAGTATCCATATTTATATATTGGTCATATACATTTTTTGATATTTTTATTTGTTTTGTCTAGTTTTGAACAAATAATGATTTGTTTTTATTGTTACAGTATGTTCTACCTCTATCTCTCCCAAACAAATTTGACAACAACGTCAAACAAGTTATATATGATCTTGGAAAATATATGAGGTAAGTAGCTGCAATATATATGCAAAAACAAATTTCAATTTTTTGTTGTACTTAGTGACATGTGTTTTAATTGTAATGTTATATGTATTATGTTTTGTTGAAACATGTTATTTTCTTGTGTCATGATCTGTAGATGGTTGTGATTGAAATAAATCCATGAATATGATATGAATTATTGGAAGAGAGAAATTTCTTGGATAATGTGTGAAATGCATAAGTATCTACCTCCAATAGTTTTCAATGCATAAGAACACTACCTCATACACCAAGTTGAGGAGATTGAAATGTGTGGACTTGTACACACAAGGTCAATGTGGATGGTGGAGAGGCACTTGAAATCATTGAAGGCTTTGGTTAGAAAAAGAGCATGTCCTCAGGGTTCTATGGTGGAGGGATATATGGTATATGAATCCATGGTGTATATTAGTTAGTATCTTCCTAAATTAGCAACGAAATCTATGCATGCATTGGATTGCATTTGGGATGTGAGCTCCATCAAAAAACTTGAAAGGGAGCAATTGTTGGGGAAAGGTACAATGAAGAAAGTGAGAGGTCATTAAATTGTGGATATTTTTAATAAACACATTTTTTTCATTTTTTTGTATATATGATCATACTCATTTAGTATTTATTCTTTCATAATTTATTAATATTTACTATGGTTATAACTAATATTTAATATTGGTGAATTGTGATTTTTTGATCAGTCAGTTGCTCAAGATTGGGATGAACTACATTTATACATTGCAAACAATCTTGAATGGATGAAGGTATGGATTGATAGATGTAAATAATTTCATGGCAGTAGGTTATCATGGAAAGCACTGTCTGAATTGGTTAGAGAAGCTCGATGTAATGGATATTTCGATGTTACGCAGAGGGAAATAGATTTAGCATATTGTTTGAAAGATGGAAAGGCAAGAAAATTCACCCATTTTATTCAGTTATTTTATATTATATTAATGTGACTATAGGTGTGTTTTTTTTCATATTATACTTTCCAAGTTATATAAATTTGTTTATTATTAATTGAAAATGCATCTTTTACATGTCTGGCATATTGCAGTTGAAACACCACAAGGCTATGTGGTGCAATGGTCGTAAATTTCGCATCAAACAATTGGATGAAACCAAAAAAGCTTATGATAGTGGGATAACTGCAGTATTCTAGGTAACTAATGTTTCCTCTAGGAGTGACATACGTCCTTGAGAATATGGAAATAGATACTATTGGTTTTTGAATCATATAATTGAGTGTGACTTTAATTCCTTCAAATTAGTTTCGTTCGATGTCAAATAGTATAGGTTACGAATGCATGCACATGATGAGGAAAGAACCGTTATTCAACATGCCAACGGATTTTCGATGATTAAAAAAATAGTTTTTGAAAAAGTAAATGACTGCTATGTTTTTCCAAGTCAATGTGAACAATTCTTTTACTCAAAGGTTCCAGGTAAGAGGGATTGGTCATTTTTTGTTAGATATGATCCAAGAGGAAGGAAAATAAAGTATACTATAGATGAAGATGATATTGAAGAAGAAGATGATGTAGAGCTAGGTCAGGAATAATATGGGTTGATAGATGAAGAAGACAAATAAGATGAACAAGGTGTAGAAGACAATGTGCAAGTTCTTGATGATGATATCGATGAAGATATGCTTGAAAATGACATTGATGATGATGATCATATCATCAATCCTTTCAACATTGTTTCTGAACTGGATGTTGATACAGATGTCGAGTTAGATGATACAAAAGAAGATATAGAAGAAGGATGATACAAATGTTGCATTGGTTGATGGAGTATGTAACTAGATATATTAATTTGTATGAATTATTCTCTTCAAATAAATTTTTATGTGGGTTAATTACATGTTTTTAAGTTTTATGTCATTTTTTTTTGGTAGTTTCTATGCATGATTACTATGTTGCTTTTGTTTATTTTCTATTTTATAGATTGGGTATTGGGGAATTGAAAGTGATGTGAGGGGGGAGGGGCCAGATGAGCTTCCACCTACACGTGGTTGGCCTTTTTTAGTTGAGAATAAATTATTATCGAAACCAAGTGAAGTTGATTCATTCATCTTTATACTCAAATATCACTCACAAACCCACTCTATATACGATCTCATTTTGTCCTTGTTTCATTTTAATTTTCTCAGACGAATTTTAAGGGAAAAAAATATTAAAATACATTGTACTAGGTCTAGAGTACATGATGGGAAACAATGACCTGTGAATGGGGCCAAAGTTGAAATATTTTCAAAATTTTAATGTATGCACTAAAATTTGATGTGGATACTCTGGTCACATTTGACATGCACCGAAATTTGACATGGATATTATGTTCCATGTCAAATTTCAAGATAGTTACGACAACAATTCTATAGAAGGGAAGTTCCATGTCAAATTTCAAGATAGTTCCGATAATGATTCTATAGAAGGGAATGACGAATGATGATAATGAGAGGTGAAAAATGATGAACGTTGATGAAAATGTTGATGATCTCAAATATTATGTGGGGACATCATACATCCTTGAGTCTTGAAACCCTCCCATACCGTCAAGGCATGTGTCTAGTCTAACCATGTCAAATGTCAACGCATACGGGCACATATTGAATAAATTTCAATGTTGGCCCCATTCAATGCTCACTATGCGGGGTTGTTGCTTGACATTTGTGGTGGGTGAATTGGAAGTTACATGATGTTAAGAACCAGATATCAATATAACATAGAAAAACCTCAGAAAAAGTACTCAACGCTTTGAAAAAGAGATAATTTCATATAATAAGCCTCTTCGAGGGGGAAACCTCCTTTTACCGCACTTAAATGTTCAAGTACCATATGATTCAAAATGAAAATGTCTCCTTGGTATATATAGGAGACTAGGAGGTATAATTACAACTAATGGCCTAAAGCCGACATAAAAAAAATAACATTACTAATATAATATGCCCCAATTAAGGGGTAATGAGGCAATATTAGGGATTAACATGCCCCTCCCCTTGAGACAAGTGTTTTCCAGAATGCTTGATTAACTCTGGATGCTTCTATATAAAAGAGTCATCTTCCCAAGTGGAATCTTCAGCTAGTAGTTTCCTCCATTTAATGAGATACTCTGAAATGGATCTATTCCTCAGTTGGCGAATTCTTGTGTCAGTGATGGCTTCAGGCTCCA
>JZKD02S0371864.1:0-18632 GCA_000966675.3 Picea glauca | reverse complement strand
AGGGAATAATTGGCCCTCCTTGAAAGGGAATCACCAAAGCAGGTTCATGAAAGAATTGGATTGAATTTATTAGCCTTTGTAAAGGAGAAGCCCTCTTTGAAGGAGAAGGAGAAGGGGAATCAACAAAGTAGGTTCATGGACGAATTGACTTGGATTCATTAGCCTTTGTAAAAGAGAGGCCCTCTTTGAAGGGGAATCAACAAAGCAGGTTCATGAAAAAATTGGTTTGAATTCATTAGCCTTTGTAAAGAAGAGGACCTCCTTGAAGGGGAATCAACAAAGTATTTTCATGGAAGAATCGGCTTGGATTCATTAGCCTTTGTAAAGGAGAATCCCTCTTTGAAGGAGAATCAACAAAGAAGGTTCATAGAAAAATCGACTTGGATTCAATAGCCTTTGTAAAAGAGAAGCCCTCTTTGAAGGATAATCAATAAAGTAGGTTTGTGGATTGAAGCGGACCCGAAGACGTAGCCCATGCAAGTGAACTCCATTATCAACTTGTTGAGTATTGTCTCTGTTTTCCGTGCTTGTTTACATTTCTTGAATGTTGGTTTTTATTTCATCAAGCCAATTTTTAATCACAATAGTGGGAAATTGAGAAGTTGTTTTAATTGAATATGAATTAGTAATTTTTAGGTGAAGTTTTAAGCACTAATTTTGTATGAGACACTCCACTGTAATCTAGTGGTTGGATAATAATGACAATCCCTCTCTACAATTATATCTTCATTAGTAGACCTTCTTTGAGGTTTATGAGTAGCAATACACACACACTAACCATCAATCCCGTTATATCAAAACTCATGCCGGCCTCATAAAATGTCCCTAATGCATTTCCAATTTCCCTTAATGCCTCCATAGTCTATACTTATATAAGAATACCTAGGACTTTGACCCAACTGGGTGTTACCTCCATTATTTTGGTGCCTACATTGAAAAATAGTGACCATTGCTTGAGAAATACAATCACAGAGCCCAATTGTCACATAGAGTCTAGGATTTTCAACACATCCTCCTCCCACTGAAATATGAAACCCATTCATCCAGAAACAAAAATGAAAAATTTTGGCATATAACCTAATACATGTTCCAATGTATCCTTCACCCATGAATTCAACATATGCTCACCCATCCTTCACTCCAAAATCGCTCAACTAAAGCTTTTGATACCATGTCAGCAACCTCATGCATGCAGATATTGTCACCTAGCATCAATTTTACTGCATTATTTTCTTCTTTATACATTTCTTTTGTTGATTTTCAGACCAAAATCCTTCCACCTCCCTTATCTTGATGTTATCACCCCCCCAAGAAATTTTTAGAATTATTAATACCTTCCTCTTCCAAGGTTTGAGAGTTAGTACCACCGCCTTCAAATTGATGCACTGCCACACTCTTAGAAACATTTCGATAGGTTGAACCCTCACTAATTTCCTTCAAGGTTAAGGGTTGTGACACCTCCACCACTCGACTCACCAAGTGAGGTCTCAATAGTGTGTAGATAGCTACATTCAAGCTCTGATTGACATTCCTTACAGGGAAAATGTCAAGATTGTCCATTGGTAGAGACACATTTTGATAATGTGTTGTTTGAAAAACATACGAACGTGTAGAAAACTCTATGTCATGTTCTTCTGGTTCGATACATTTTCTAACCACTAATGGCACCTCAAATGATGCACCAATGCCAAAATCTAAAACCATACAGTTGTGTAGGAAAATCTATGCCATGTTCTTCTGGTTCGATAAATTTGCTAACCACTAATGGCACCTCAAATGATGCACCAACAACAAAACCTAATATTAGAGAACCCACACTTTTTTCACGCGAAGTTAGAAATTCATTAAATTCATACTGCAGACCCACCTTCCCCCATCAACTTCATCCATTCAACCTCTGCTCGAGCTTACAAAAACTATATATTGATCATTATATGATTTGACCCCATTTATATGCAGTGGGAACTTCGAACACCTACTCACTGTTGATCCTAAAGATCAGTGGGAGATATGAGGTCATCCACTTTGGATTGTACATCATTGATATAATGGGACAATGACATACATCGAGGGTTCATATTTAACCGTTTACATTTTGAACAACCATACACTACTAGTGTGTCGTAAAATATATCTATTATTTATTGAAGAACTTGTGACAACCTAGAACAACGTGTTAATGATGGGATGTCATAATTGCATATGTATGTTCCAAAGTAATTATTAATATATAAAACAAATGGAATAAAAGTATAATTGATAATAATTGTAAAAGGGATGATGAAACTCAACAGATTTGAAGGGTGGGTGAAGTCATTAGACTCGATCTTGAATTATTATCCTCTAAAAGTCAAGGTTAAAGATATCAAACATAGGGATATGTATTTTTCAAAATAATTAATATAATATCAAACAAATGAAACATAAATATAAGTGAGGCTTAGTATAAGAGTGATGGGATAGCTTGGTGCACTTATAGATATGGGGGAACTTGGTGCACTTAGGGATTAGTCATAGTTAGATAAGGAATTTTCAAAATTAGGCATGTCATACCACCATCTAAATGTATCTTTTCCTACAATTCAAGAAAACATACAGTATGTATGAGTATTTAAAATTTGAAGTGGTGAAATAAAGCCATGTTATCATTGGTTTAAAGTGTGCATAGTTTTGAGTTAAAAGATGAATCTTTCCACTTCTTTTTGTACCTGATGTTCATTTTTATACTAGGTGCACTAGTGCTCTATATCCAGTTTGTCACATTGGTGATCGTATATAAGATAAGAGCACCATAATTTTGAAAATGGTTTAATTATAAATCCTCTGTAAAAACCATGGCCCTTATCAAACCTCTACTAAAAAATATTTTTTTTGATAAAAATGCTTCATAATTATTTTAGTATATAGAATGAAAGTGCATGCATTTTACACAAAAAAGGGTTGTGGGAACAACTACCATGTGAAAAGTTCATAAGGAGAAAAAATCTTTCCCATCTGATGCAAGAGAATCCTTGGTCTCAGTAAATATGCATTAGATAGGATAATTATATTTTCGGTAGATAGCATAAGAGCTGGAGGACATTGTTGTAGAAGAGTTGCAGGAAGATGTTGCAAAGGAGTTGCAGGAACTTGCTATGGGAAGCTATTGTAAGAGAGTTGCAAGAAGTTGTTGTAGAGTACATACTGCAGATGTTTACTACAACATCCATTCCTCATGAACTAAACATGTGGGATAGAACAATTAACAACTAACCAAGAAGGATAAGAACCTTCAAGAGGAGGAAAACACACTAGGGAATGGGGAGATCAATCATTTCTCCTCCCAATGGAAATAAAGCGATGGATTTAGGATTAAAGAAGGGTTGTAGGAAGGAAAACATGTTGGATACCAGTGGATGGGTGAGTTGATTTACATAGGGAGACTCTAGATTGAGGATATGAAGTTGACAAAAAAATCTAAGGATAATATAACCACAAGGAACAACTTCAGAACAAATTGTATGAGTATGTGAACTCCACTAGACGTTTTTATTTCGGCGCAAATTCAAGGAAGCTACATATAACCCTAGAATGGAAGAAAACGTATCTAGACTATTGAGTGTTGTATGCAGGTTGTAAACAAGTAGAGGAATTTATTCCTTAGATTGTAAGAGATCAAAATTTCCTTAATAAAATCCGCAGTTCGAATTTAATAGTTTTTTTTTATCTCATCTCTTTTTCTGTAATTTCCTCATCCTTATCATTTCATTTAATTATATAATGATGCACACTGGTAGTTGTGCACTTTGAAAGGAAATGAGCACGGTTCTGTAACTCAGTTTAGGTATATGATTGAGCGTTATTGTGTCATGTGGTATCAGATCTAGTTTAGCTCCTAGGATTTGGTTCTTGATAATGTTATGTATAAAACGTTGTTGTGGGAGAATAAGTTGTGAGAGATAGTGCCTAGAAGTAAGGCCCATGGATGATGGTCTGAGTTAGGGCCGCAATACAACTTGTTATAATTTCGCCACGAGGAGGAGGAGCAACACGAGGAGGTGGAACCAAGAGTTGGAGGAATTGAGAAAGAAGATAGAAGAACTAGAGGATGTTGAAGAATACTTAGAATCAGAAGATAAGATTGAAAAAGAGAGAAATGCCAAGGAAGGAGACCCAACAATATGTTTGATATATTTTTTGAAGGACAAAGGTAGTGGAAGGGTGGAATTTACATGCTATGATTGTAGTTTGAAAGTTGAGACTCTCGTTGACTGGACAAGGGAGCTCGAAAGATATTTTGGAAATGAGAATTTTTAGGACCCCAATTGGGTTTAATTTTCCATGACAAAGCTAAAGGGGCATGTTTCACTCAGGTGGAATATGCTACAGAAAGATAGGGTAGATAAATGACAAGAGAAGGTTAAAACTTAGAGGAATATGGTGAGAAAAATCAAGGAGAAATTCCTACCTGCTGACTACCAAGAAAAATATGTAAGCAAATATAGAATTTGAGGCAGAAAGAGACGTCTATCTGAGAGTAAATTGGGGAATTATTCATACTGTCACTCATATAGGGACAAGAGAACTAAAATATCAAAGAGTGGCGAGATATGTGAGTGGGTTGAAATATTAGATTCAGGATGAGATGAACATGCATTACTTCTGTAATGTAGATGAAGTCTATCAAGTTTCTTTGACAATGGAAGAAAAGCTTGACATAAATTTGCGACACAAATTCTGAGGAAGAGGACCTAGAGATGGAGGAAAGACAAGTGTTGCAAGATTTAGTGGGAAATAAGATGTAGTGACCAATGTTGGGTTGTTATATTCTTTGTAGTGAAAGAATATTCATTAGATTGTCTAGTCGAGGTGGATCGACTGGGTGATAAGTTGATCGACGAGTTAACTCAAGTCGATGGTTAATTTTAGGATGAAGTGATTGACCGAGAAGTCCAAAGTCGAATTGATTGACCAGGAAGTCGAAATTTCAACCAACTAAAGATGGACCGGAGGTTGACTGGGAAGTCAACCGGTAAACCGACCAATAGTAGAGTGTAAAAAAATCTCAAGATCCATGGGATTGCAACCAATCAATTGAATGGATATGTAAACATTTTTGGGCGCCATAATTTATGGTTTTGCATACTTTAAAGCCTATAAATAAGCTGTGTTTTAATTGCATTAATTTGATCTTCATGTTAGCTGGTCATGTAGATGTAAGCCAAATTGGCTGTAGAGTTGTTCTTATGTAAAGAAAGAGAGTATGATGGTGATTGTGTCTTAGGTGTGGACAAAGGTTAGTTATGTAACTATTTATTCAATGAACTAATAAGACAACAAGAGAGAAAGACACTCAAGGAATGTTGGTTTTCATTTTTGGGTTTCTAGGTAAATATCTGTGTATTGTGATTGCCATTTATTTTCTTGTTTAAAAATGTATTCTCTTTCCTGGTTGGTTTAGTGTGGGAATTTATTTCCTAACAAGTGGTATCATAGCATGTATGATCCATTCTATAACTAGGCGGTATCAAAGCGTATATGTATTTCTCAGTACAAGTCATATAAGATCAAGGTTAAGTAGATCTTGGATTTGAGTTAAACCTAGGTCCACTGGGAATCGTAAGTCAGTAATATTTAAAGTTGTGCTTAAAATAATGGCACATAATTCGAGGATAGAGACTGAAAAATTCAATGGCCAAAATTTTGAGCTTTGGAAGCTTAAGATGGAAGATCTCCTTGTATATCGATAACAATGGGAAGTTGTAAGCCCATAAACCATTTCGATGGGTATGTTGAAGGAATAATGGGAGAAACTCAAGAGAAGGAAAAGGAGTACAATTTGAATTTGTCTTGCAGATTTGGTACTGTTGAATGTCTTAGGTGAAGACTCAACAAAGAAATTGTGGGACAAGTTGGGAAGCTTGTATTAGTCAAAATTCATGGTAAACAAGTTGTTCCTTAGGAAAAAGTTGTATCTTCTAAGGATAAGTGACGAGAGCTTAGTAACAAAGCACATGAATTAATTCAATACTATAATAAGTTAGTTATTTTCAATGGATATTAAAATCACCGAGGAGGAAAAATGTATTATCCTACTATGTTCTTTTCCAGAATCTTGGGATAACTTTGTCATGGCCATAGGGAGAAATCTGACCACATTAACACTTGAAGACGTGGTTGCATATCTACCATCAGAAGAAATGAGATGGAAGAACATTGAAGGATCTACCAAAGATGAATTGATGGTGAGAGGTCGACCGATCGACAAAGCTAAGGGAATCTTCTCTGGTAGAAATTTTAAGTTGAAGGGTATATCTAAATCCGCTATTCAGTTGATGAGAAGGTGCTAGAAATTCGATAAACATAGGCATTGCAAAAGAGATTGCAAGTCGAAGGTGACTAAGATTAGTCTAGGATCCGATGAGAAGCAATCGACTAAGAGAAATACTACTCTGGATAAAGGAGGCGATGTGTATTTGGCATCAACTAGTACACAATCGGATCATGATGTTTGGTTGATCAAATTAGGCACATCCTTTCACATGAAACTCCATAGATAATGGTTCTATGAGTATGAAAGATATGAAGGGGGAGATGTATTCTTGGGGGACAACTTGACAACCAAAATTTTCATATGAGGATGAGTCCAACTGATACTACAAGATGGGAGGAGCAAGACCCTTCCATGTGTGCTATATATTCCAATTTTGGAAAGAAATCTGATATCTATTAGTAAAATGAGTGATACGGGTGTGCGCACTTTATTTCAAAAGAATACGTGTAAAATGGTTATGGGAGTGATGGTATTAATGAAAGGAGTTCAGATTGGAACCATGTACAAGTTGTTATGGTATGTCGACTTGATTAGGTGCAACAACATTGTTGTTCCTGAATTCGACTCAACGCGACTCAAGTCGGGTTGATTTGAAACAAACTGAATCGAATGATCTTAGTCAAGTTGAATTGACCATGTCATGGCACAAGATAATGGGATACATTGGTGGAAAAGGAATTCAAGCTATGCACAAAAAAAATATGGTTGAAGGTTTTCTTGATTGTAATTTGGAAGTCAATTTTTTTGAACATTGCATATATGGAAAAAAAAATAAGGTTAGATTCCCATCTGGAGCTACAAGGGCAAAAGGTATTCTGGAATTGATACACAGTGATGTGTTTGGGCCTATACTGGTCCCTTCACTAGGAGGATCTTTGTACATGTTTCCTTCATAAATGATTTTTCCAAGAAGACATGGATACATTTTCTGAGGAAGAAATCAAAGGTTCTCGATAAATCAAAAGAGTTTAAATATCATGTGGAAAACCAAATAGATAAGAATATCAAGGTGTTGAGAAGTGACAATGGAGATGAATTATGTTGAAAGGATTTTGAGCAGTTCTGCAAGAAGTGTGACAGAGCATGCCAAAATACCACACCATCTACCCCATAACAAAATGGAGCTGCTAAAATAAGGAACATGACGTTGATGGATAAGGCAAAGAGCATGCTCAATGGTGTTGGGATCACACAAGAATTCTAGGAAGAGGCAGTTGACACTGCAAAATGTTTGGTAAATAGGTCTCCTTCATCAGCGCTAGTCGAATCGACTCCACATGAGGTATGGTTTGGTAAGAAGTCTTTGCTTTCACATCTCAAATTATTTGACTGTGATGCATTTGTGCATGTTCCCAAGGAAAAGAGGAACAAGTTGGATAATAAGGTAGCCAAGCACATTTTCATCAACTACAAGGATGGAGTAAAAGGATATAAGCTTTATGATCCGTTGTTGAGGAAAAAAATGTATAGTCGAGATGTGGTATTTAAGGAAGTCAAGGGAACTTCTAAGTATGAAATGGTTCAAATAGAGAAAGAACCAGAGAAGATTTTGTTTGAACCGAGGAACAATGAACATGATTCAAATGAGTTAATTGAATCAGATGAAGAGGTGGAATAGCTGACTCAGATTGTAAGGAGTTCCGAATGAGTAAGGAAACAAGTTGACAGGTATAGTCCACCTGATTTCAATTCTATATTTGTGTTATCTTCCACTAATGAGGATCCCAAGTCGGTTAGGGAGGTAGTCAAATCGACAAAGGGTAAACTATGGAAGGAATCCATGGTCGAAGAAATGTAATCCTTGCACAAGAATAAGACATGGGATTTGGTAGAGATACCTAGTGGAAGAAAACCTATCGGTAGAAAGTGGGTGTTCAAGAAAAATTTGAAAGCAACAGGTCAATTCAAAAATTTCAAATCTTGACTGGTAGCGAAAGGGTATTCCCGAGTCAAGGGAGTCGAATTCAGTGATATTTTTTCTCTGTTGAAAAACTAACTTCCATTAGAGTACTAATGCCTTTTCCTGTAACATTTGATCTTGATATAGAGAAAATGGATGTAAAGACAATGTTCCTACATGGGGACCTGGAAGAATAAATCTACAAGAAATAGCCCAAATGATTTGCAGTAAAGGGAAAGAAGGAGCTAGTGTGAAAATTGAAGATACCCCTTTATGGTCTAAAACAATTTCCAAGGATGTGGTATCAAAAGTTTGACACATACATCCTTAGTTTTGGATTTGTGAGAAGCAAGGTTGATCATTGTGTATATTCCAAGAAATAAGGTGGTTGTTTCATATATGTGGCTTTGTGCGTCGATGACATGTTGCTAGTTTGAAACAACATGGATGCAATAAAGGAGGTGAATATGCAACTTTCCTCCAAGTTCGACATGAAGGATATCGGTGCAACAAAATTCATTATCGCAATGGAGATAAAGAGAGATTTGGAGGTTAGAAATTTGTGGTTAAATCAGAGAAAGTATATTGAAACATTCTTGAAGAATTTCAACATGCAATACTGCAAATAGGTCAAGGTGCCAATTCATGTGGGAACAAGGCTAACTGTTGAACAATGTCCAAGGACACAAGAATAAATAGAGGAAATTGCATGTGTTCCCTATGCTAGTTTTGTTGGTAGTCTGATGTGTGCGATGGTCTACACTCGACCAGACATTGCTCATGTAGTGGGAGTATTAAGCAGATACAATTTTACACCTGGGAAAGAGCACTGGACGACTGCCAAGAGAATGTTCAGGTATTTGTGTAGCACACAATACTATTCTATATGCTACCAAGGGAAATACGAAGTTGATAGGGAAGTGAATGTACATGGATTTGTCAACGCCGACTGAGTTGGAGACCTGGATCGACGAAGGTCAACCATTGGCTATGTGTTCAAGATGTTTGGTGGAGAAATTAACTAGATAATTAAGTGACATGTGGTCCTATCCTTGTTGAAAATATAAGTTGAATAAATAACAACCACTCACGCAAGCAAACAAGTCGCAGGGTTGCATCAACTGTGTTTAGGGATTAGGTTTGAGCAAAGAGATATGAAGATAAATTATGACAATCAAATCCCAATATTCTTGGAAAATAACCTAAATTATCATTCTAGGATGAATCATATTGATATAAAATACCATTTCTTGAGAGACATGGTTGAAAGAAACAAGGTGTTTTCGGAGAAAGTAGACACTTTGGAAAACACAATAGATCCTTTGACCAAGTCTGTGAGTGCTGTAAAATTATCTTGGTGCAAAGAAGCAGTGAGCATTACTTCACTAGGTTTGTGAACAAAAGTTTAGGTTCTTCTGTATCAACAAAGAAGACAACAAGTGGGAGAATCTTGGGTTGTTATATTCTTTGCAATGAAAGAACAATCATCCAATTGTCTAGTCGAGGTGGATCGTCTGGGTGATAATTCGATCGACGAGTTAAGTCGGGTTGATGGTTAAGTCAAGGTCAAAGTTATTGACCGGGAAGTCAGAATTCAAAGTGATCGATCGGGAAGTCGAAAGATCAACCGATAAGAGGTCAAGTAGAAACCGAATGGAAGTCGACTGGTAAACCGATTGGTAGTCGACTGTAACATAATATAGAGATTCGTGGGATTGCATCCAATCCTCTGTATGGATTTGTAATCATTTTTGGGGCACCATGATTTATGATTTTTCATATTGTAAGGCCTATAAATAAGGAGTGTTGTAATTTTATTAAGTTCATTTTCATGTTAGGGTTGTTGTTCATGTAGATGCAAGCTGAATTGGCTACATGGTTATTCTTGTGTAAAGAAAGAGAGTATGATGGTGATTGTGTCTTAGGTGTAGAACAAGGTTATTTATGTAACTGTTTATTGAATGATTTAATAAGATAATAAGAGATAAAGACGCTAAAGGAATGCCAATTTTCTTGTTTGGATTTCCAGGGTAAAATCTTTATGTACTGTGATTGTCATTTATTTTCTTGTTTAAGTTTGTCTTCTATATCTTAGTTGGTTTAGTGTGGGTGTTTGTTTTCTAACAACCAACAACCAAAATACAAGAGGAGGAAGTGGATCTAGGAGAGGTAGAGGATTTTGCAGAGGTAAGCATGTGATCACTTGTTACAGATGTGGAGTAGACGGTCACAAGGCATTAGAATGCCTATAGAATTAGAATACACGAAGAAGAATTGAGGCCAGAACACAAGTTATCCAAGAAGATGAGGCATCGGTTGTTGGCAACCATTTGGAAGTACTTCAACAAAAGCAGGGAGAAAACTTGATATTTATAAGAGTGTTACTTAAGCCCGAGGAAAAGACAGTAGAAGAGCCTGTGCAAAGAAAGAAAGTTTTCGAAACTAAATGAAAAATTCACAATAAGTTTTGTCATTTGGTCATAGATGGAAGAAGTACAAAAAATCTAGTGTCCACAAAGGTAATGGAGAAGTTAAAATTAAAATTTATTCCACATCCAAATATGTATCGGGTCTCATGGTTACAAATATGACAACATGTGACTCTGACTGAGCAATGCTTGTTAAAATTTTAGATTGGAAAGTTTAGTGAGAAGGTATTGTGTGACATAGTAGAGATGGATGCTTGTCACGTAATACTAGAAAGACCATGGTTATTTGATATAACTGTTTCCCATGATGAAAGGAATAATACTTATGAATTTTTAAAGAATGGGCAACGATACATACTAGAGCTAATGGTGGAGACTAAGATAAGTGAAAATGATCGCAAGGGAAGTGACAACATAAATGTTTGTAGTAGTAGTCACATTATGACATGCTCAACTAAGGAATTTTTGAGAGAGAAAAAAAATTTCCATTTCTGTTTTACCTTAATGCCAAGACAAGTCCCAAACATTGGAAAAATGAGTCTCGTGTCACCATAGATTCATCCTTTGTTGAATGAATTTAAAGAGATAGTTGTGGACGATCTTCCGAAAAGTTTACCTCCCTTGAAGAGAATATCACATCAAATTGAATTGATACCAAGGTCAAGTCTACCGAAAAAATCCCCTTATTAGATGACTCCAACAGAGAATGAAGAAGTAAATAGACAAGTGCAAGAGTTGCTCGATAGAGGACTGATTCAGGAGAGTTTAAGTCCATGTATTGTACCAACAATATTGGCACCCATGAAATGGGGTGAATGGAAAATGTGTACAAATTCATGAGATATTAACAAGATCACCATTAAGTATTGGTTTCCATTACCAAGGATGGACAACCTCATGGACTATTTGAGTGGGACCAAGTACTTTTCAAGGATTGATTTGAAGAGTGGGTATTGTTATCGCACAAATTGTAGGTTGGGAAAATCCTGACCCAACCACAAATTGACAATAACTTAGAGAGAACCTACCCACTGTCACCTTAAGCAGGTGTTCCTGTCACTTTAGAGGTGAGGTCTTCACCTCAAGGGGGGATTGAGATGGAAAATGATATGTATGGATGGAATCCCCTAAAAGTAAAGTTTGTAGATGAAAAAGGGGACTTGGATATGAGTCTAGAGGGTTGCTTATGGTTTCCAATGATTTGAGTAACCTACCAAGTGTGAATACCTGCCTGAGACATAAAGAAAACCAAGTGTATGATATAATATGTTAGTCGGACAAGAAAGTTAATATTTCTGTCCCTAATTGCAGAAAAAGTCAAATATATATATCAGCATATAGAAGATAATAAAGGCTGTGAAATAAATTCTAAAATTATAATTGAATAAGCAAGAGACAAGCTAGTGAAAGCTAGCTTAACTCAACAATGATAAAGCAATACTTTAGCACAAAAGAAAGGCTGAAAAAAAATCTTACTGCAATGATATTTATCAGCCTTATGGTTGTAGCAAACCAAGATTTATAACAAAAAAATCATCCAATGAAAACCACTTCTAACTAGGTCAAAAAGTGTGCTAGGGTTAGTAGTTTGTTAGGGCAAATTTGTAGTCAATTCCTAGGGTTAGTTTAGAAATTATCTAGGGTTAGAGAGTTAGTTTTTTGTAGCCCTATTGTCTTTAGGTTAGTTTTTTAACAACATCAAGTTTTAGTGGATGAAAGAGGACGCCTCAATGAGGCAAGGTAGCCTAAGGCTCAAGGAACAAAACTCAAGTGAGAAATCTTTAAAACTTGAAACTTTCACAATTACCAATGCAATGTTTTATTTCTCCAATGTAATGATTAGTGCCTTTGATTATGGGTTAATGGGGTCAAAATAAAAGATCTATATCTAATACCTCCTTGGGGGTATAAACCCTCTTATTCCCCAAGACAAGTAACCTAGCTAGGGTTTAAAACTAAGGGGTGTATGCCCTTATACTTCCTTAACAAACCCTTGCAAACAAAAATTCTATGCTTAAAAATATGATGGAGCTAAAGTAGGGGTGTATGCACTTATACTCCCTACCTATCCTTAGAAAAATCAACCTTGAGCTTGAATTACAAATGATAGCAATAAGAAAAAATCTTACCAATCCAAATAGCAACAAGATAGACCATAACATGCCAAGATGACCACCACAATAGAAAAAGAATGACCTCCAAGAGCTAGAACATCATAATAATCAACTCCACAACCAAATAAAAACCATATCATAGCACAAGATAGCAAAACGCCTCAAGGGTAGCAAAAATTTCAGTCCAATACTTCTCACAATGGGAGAGTTATGATATAAAATAAGATCTTATGATCTCTATTTATACAAAATGTCATTTACATAGTTTTTCCACATTATCAAGGGTAAAACATATGAAAACAGGTCCACAACCCTTATCTTACCCCTTGAAACAAAGTAATATTAAACAATTCACTTAAAACTCACTTTTACATTAAAGAAAACCCTAACATAAGGTGATGTCACCCCTTTAGGGGACGTTTTGACACTAGGAGCAAGTCGTTGGCGTTGGATATGCATAGTTAGGCCTCCAAAGGCCACATGTCACTCTTCTAAGCCATCTCCTCATGGTCAAAGTCTTCTTCTCCTAAAAAAATCCATGTGTCAATGAGCCGTGTCTTCACCACCAAACCCTAGCCCCTTTAGGTGACATCAAGCTTCTAAAAGTGATGTTTTTCCTCTCCTAGACAAAACGTTTGGCATGTAAGGGCTAGGTCACATCATCCATGATGTATTCTAGGCCTCCAAAGGTATGTCTCTCTCATCCAACATGTGGGCCCTTGAAATTCAACCCATGGGCGTCAAGCCCCATGGAATCCCAAGCTAGGCTTGTTCCTCCAAAACTATCCACCAATTAGGTCCTGCAAAGACAAATAAGCATGCCCTCCAAGGATATCAAGTCATAATATCATGGTGAGTAAATCAAATCAATAAATGATCCACCTAATCATGTGCATCAAATATTACTCGGTCAAACAAGTAAGTGCTCAAAGACATTATGCAACTTGTCAAGCTTGGATATGGGAGGGTTGACGAGGTGTCATATTGGGTAGATATTTCCCTAGGTCAAGGACTATTTCCAAAGAGATCCCTGTATAATCCATGTGAAGCAGATGAAGTGGTTATGGATCAATACTCACTGGGCATGGGGTTCATGACATACAAGGGGTTGTAGTGTCTCATTCATGGGTGCCTTTGTAGAGGGTGTGTGACACCTTCATTTGCAATGCACTTTTTCCAATCCCATCCTCTTGTCATTCTTTGTTTCTTTCATGTTTTAAAGGACGAGTTGAAGACCATTGTCCTGGCATGGTGTCCAGATCATGATAGTGTCACTCACAAATACTTTGCGTAAATGAGAAGGTTGGCTTGTGATGAGACCCCATTTTTTTCAGTTGTGCAACTAAGAGCCACTACCTTATCTTGGTGGCCAGATGATGGTAATTTCATACCACTAGATACCCATGATCATGATAGGCCAGCTCATGATGAGACCTCTTATCCTCCAACTAACCCCATAAGCATTCATTATTATTTATTCTTGTAGGTCCCCATTTTCTTACATAGAAGTGTTTCATTGCTTTCTCAAGGGATCCATGGGTGAAGCATATGGAAGGTCTATATATAGGATTTTATCTTTTTATCCAACAACAATCCCTCTAGGACTTCAGCCCCTTATTCTCGTAGAATGATGGACAAAACCCTTCTTGGGTCAATCCCTCTAGGACTTCAGCCCCTTATTCTCGTAGAATGATGGACAAACCCCTTCTTGGGTCAATACACCTTGAAATCCCAAGAGACAAGGAAAGGGAGGGGGGGGGGTGGGGTTTAGGTGATGAAAAGTGGTAAGTATGGATGGGAACTATGCGATGGATTTTCAAGGGAGTTCCTAGTAGAAAAACCATTCCTGAGGAAGACCACTTACTAGGGAACAATATCAACCACCAAGGTGAAACATTGCAAAAGGCATAATGTCCAAGCATATGTCATGAAATCTAAAGCAGTCTAAGATACAACATACTCAAAATTCCTCAAATATTGAAATGAACCTCACCATAATACCTGATTTGTACCTCATGGAGCAAGGCCCAGTGCCTCTTGGAAGCTATCTGGTGTGGTGGATGCCATCTAAAAATCCTGACCTCTATGGTGGTGAGAAGGGCCTCCATCTGTGAAAGCGAATATTGTTGGTCATGTAATCTCTCGACACTCCATATCTGTAACTTGAGGGCCTCGAGATATAATCTATTTAGTTATCCCACAAAATGGGGATAACATGTATCATTAGATTCATATCAAGGAAAGTGAGGAATGGAAGACAACATTCAAGATGAAGGATGGCTTGTTTGAGTGGTTAGTCATGTTGTTTGGGTTAACAAATGCACCTAGAAATTTTATGAGTCTTATGAATGAAGTCTTAAAACCATTTTTAGGAAAGTTTGTTGTCGTGTACTTGCATGACATTTTGATCTTCAGTGGGACCAATGAAGAACACCTGGAGCATGTGAGAAATGTGTTGTAGTGGTTAAGGGAAGAAAAATTGTTGATAAATTTGAAGAAGTGTACATTTTTGAAGGAGGAGTTGGTATACTAGGGTTTTGTGGTTTCCAAGGAAGGATTGAGGATGGATCCCGAAAAGGTAAAGGACATTTTGGATTGGCCAACACCTAAGTGTACTTTTGATGTGAGAAGCTTCCATAGTTTGGCAAGCTTCTATAGAAAATTTATCTAAAATTTCAGCAATATTTGTGCACTACTTACATAATGTATGAAGAAAGGAACTTTTTCAGTGGATAGAAGCAACCACAAAGTCATTTGAAAACTTGAAGAAAAAGGTAACTAGACAACCAGTTTTGGTACTTCCATATTTTAACAAGGTGTTTCAAGTGGACTGTGATGCAAGAAGTTCAACAAATGGAGAAGTTTTGAGCCAAGAAGGATGACTGATTGCATTCTTCAGTGAAAAATTGATGATACTAGAAAGAAGTGTTATGTTTATGATAAAGAATTTTATGTTATCGTACAAGATTTGAAGAAATGGCGACATTAATTGCTATCGAAGGAGTTCATCTTATTTATTGATCATAAGGCACTACAATACATCAACACTCAAGGTAAGGTAAATCAAAATCATTCCAAAAGGGTATAATTTTTGCAAAGTTACTTGTTCGTTTTGAAGCACAGGTCTAGAAAATTGAATAATGTTGCATATGTGTTAAGTTGGAGAATAATGCTACTAAACACTTTGTTAGTCGAGGTTGTTCACTTGGAATGTATGAGGGAGTTGTATGCAAAGGACATGGATTTTGTGGAGGCTTGGGAAGAATGTGAGGCACCTTGGAGCATCGATAGAACACTGTATTTGTATTTCCACGTCCAAGAAGGAGTCTTGTTTAATAATTAGAATTTGTGCATTCCACAGAGCTCATTATTGCCGAATATTGTTAAAGAGATACATGGATTAGGTTTGAGTGGTAATTTTGGAGTTGATAAGACCACAACATTAGTGAAGGAAAGATATTTTTGGCCTAATATCAACAAGGATGTTAGGAAGTTTTTTGAGTGTTGTAGAGTTTGTCAACTAGCGAAAGGAATGAGCCAAAACATAGGGTTATATACACCACTGCAAGTACTTGAGAGACCATGGGAAGATGTAAGTATGGACTTCATTTTGGGACTGCCAAGAACACATAAAGGTCATGATTTAGTATTGGTTGTAGTGGAAAATTTTCCAAACATGGCAGATTTCATACAATGTAGAAAGACCAATGATGTTACTCACATGGTTGTTTTGTTTTTCCAAATATTTGAGGTTACATGGATTTCCAAGGAGTATCACTTCTGACAGAGATATGAAGTTCCTTAGACATTTTTTGAGGACAATTTGAAAAAATATGGGGTCCAAGTTGTTGTATAGTTCATCATACCATCTACAAACAAGCGGATAAACCAAGGTGGTTAACTAGAGTCTTGGAAATTTATTGAGGATCTTGAGCAGAGAGAAACCAATGCAATGGGATTTGGTTTTGGCCTAGGATGAATTTTCCTACAATGATTCAGTAAATCAATCTATGGGAAATAGTCTATTTCATATTATTTATGGAGTTGTGGATTTAGTTAAGTTGCCAAATTTGGAGGATCGAAGGATCGCTAACACAAGTGATTTTACAAAGGAAATACGAGAATTACTTGAACATGTCAAGCGAAAGATACAACAAAAAAATGCCATGTACAAAAGAACTTCATATCTACAAAGAATACAAAAGAATTTTGAAGAAGCTGAATTGGTACTGACCCATTTAAGGAAAGAAAGGTTCCCTAGAGGTACATACAATAAACTCAAGTACAAAAAAACCGGACCATGTCAAGTCCTGGAGAACATTTCTGATAACGCCTATAAATTGGAGTTACAGGAGGATTTTGAAATTTCACTGATATTTAATGTTCTTGAATTATATGAGTTCCATGAAGGAGAAGAGAATGGTGAACTAGATACCATGAACACCTTGCAAAAGAAATTTCCAATTAAATCAATTGAGGTAGTGGAACAAATTTTGGCAAAGAGGGTGTGTAGAAGGACTCGAAACAAATAGTACTTCGAGTATATAGTCAAATGGAAGAACCACAATTTTGAATATGCATTGTATATTTATGAAGAAGAGTTGTAATACCTTCAAGGATATTCCTCTCCTCCACCAACCCCGCAATTACACCCACATGAGCTGGGAGCTCATGTTTTTTCTTACCAAGGGTGTCTCATGCAGGAGCATCCTTGGTCTTGGGAAATCAACATCACATAGGATAAATTAGATTTTTGGTAGATAACATAAGAGTTGCATGCCGTTGTTGTAGAAGAGTTGCAGGAAGCAACTGTAGAAGAGATGTAAGAACTTGCGACATGGAGTTGATGTAGGAGAGTTGCGGGAAGTTTTTTTAGGAAAACATAGGGAAGTTTTTGTAGAGTACATGTTGCGGATGTTTACTACGAAATCCATTCCTCATCAACTAAATACATGGGATAGAACAATTAATGAACAAACAAGAAGGATACAAATTGTCGGGAGGAGGAAAACGAGCTAGGGAATGGGGAAATCAATCGTTCTCCTCCCAATGGAAATCAAACAATGGATCAAGGATTAAAGAAGGGCCACGGGAAGAAAAAAGGGTTGGAAACCAATGGATGGGTGAGTCTTCCTCGTTGGTAGAGGAAGAATTTAGATTGAGGAACCGAGGTTGATAAAAACATCTCAAGATAATAGAACTGCAAGGAACAACTTCAGAACAAAGCGTATGAGTAAGTGAACTCCATCAAATGTTTTTAATTTAGTGCAAATTTAGGGAAGCCGCATAGAACCTTAGAATGAAAGAAAATGTAGTCAAACTTATGAGCATTGTATGTAGACTGTAAACAAGAAAAAGAGTTTATTCCTCAGATTGTAAGAGATAAAAAATTGCCTTAATTTTTTTTTTTCATTTTGAATGTAATTGGTTGTTGTTTCTTATCTCATATATTTTTTTGGTAATTTCCTCATCCTTGTTATTTTGTTTAATTCTGTAACAATGCACACTAGTATTTGTGCACTCTGAAAGGCAATGAGCATGATTTTTTAACTGAGTTTAGCTATAGGGTCGTGCATTACTACGTCAATATAAAAACTTTCCATAGAGGGTGTTATCACATATAGTTGTCAAGGACAACAGGTCGTCCAAGTTTGTGGTCTGCACAGGAAGTGTATGAGCTGATCTGAAAATTAACTTGATCTACAATTCAAGATATTTTAACCATTATTTGAATCTGATTTTTTAACTGTTAACCACCTTTGTAATGCAAAATTAAAGAACATCCATCAAGCACATGAGCACATAAACATGTAAGCAAACCATCCATGAACAAGAATTGGTAACGGAGTTCACCAGACCCCCTGGCTATGTCTCCG
>JZKD02S0371853.1:0-18632 GCA_000966675.3 Picea glauca | reverse complement strand
TATGTACAGTCATAGATGCAGGTAATGCAAGCATGTATGCAACCGGCCCAATCCTTTCCAGGATCTCAAATGGCCCACAAAATCTTGCTGCCAACTTGGCACAACTTCCCAGCTTCAGAGAACACCTGTTAGTTTTCATTTTCAGGAAAACATGGCCACCCACTTTGAATTCTCTATGGGTTCTGTTACTATCAGCGTAACTTTTCTGTCTGTCCTGGGTAGCCTTTAGATTATGTTTAATTCTTATCATTTGGTATTCCATTTCTTTGAGTAGCTCAGGCCCAACTACTACTCTATCGGCTGGATTATCCCAGCTCACTGGAGTGTTGCACTTTCTTCCATAAAGCACTTCGAATGGGCTCATCTTCAATGATGCATGATACCCATTATTGTAGGCGAATTCTACCAAATGCAGGTAGGCTTCTCACCTTGATGGTTTATCCATCACATACATTCTCAGCATGTCTTCTATTACTCTGTTCACTCTCTCTGTCTGTCCATCAGACTCGGGATGATACGCTGTACTAAAGTTCAGATTCATTCCGAATCCCTTAAACAGTCTTTTCCAGAAATTTGAGGTGAATTTTGGGTCCCTATCAAACACAATTGTCTTAGGAATTCCATGCAAGCATGCATCTTCTTTTAAAAAGATATCAGCAACATCCGCTGCCCTGTGGGTGGTTTTCAGTGGAATAAAATGGACGGCTTTAGTAAGCTTGTCCACCACCACCATGATTGAATCATGCTGCTTGTTGGTTCTAGGTAGTCCAGTGATAAAATCCATTGTTACCAGGTCCCATTTCCACTCAGGAATGGGTAATGGCTACAAGAACCCTGCTGGGTGCCTGTGCTCAGCCTTAACCTTTTGGCACTCTATACATCTGGCGATATATTCAACGATTTCTTTCTTCAAACCTAGCCAAAAATAATGGCCTTTGACTGCTGCCATAGTCTTCTGATAACCAGGATGTCCAGCATAATCCACATTATGCATCTCCTTTAGAATTGCCAGCTTCAATTCTCGGACATTGGGTACATACGCTCTGTTTTTATACAGAAGTAAACCATCAGTTCCCAAGGTGTAACTTTCCTTGGTCTGTGATCTCTCATGCTGCTGTAGCTTTGCTACAAGACCTCTGTACTGCAAATCAATATTTGCAGCTTCCAAAATTCTGTCTTTCATCTCAGTTCTATACATGCTAATGGCTGTAGCATGTAATTCATGCACTTTTTTGCTGAGTGCATCAACCACCTTATTTTCTTTCCCTTTGATATGCTTGATATCAAAGTCATATTCACACAGGAACTCCAACCATCTGATTTGCCTGGCATTTAAGGTCGACTGATTAAATAAATACTTTAGACCGCTATGGTCTGTTCTCAACTCAAATCTCTTGCCCATGAGGTAATGTCTCCATTTCCTCAAGGCATGGACGATTGCTGCCAGCTCTAAATCGTGAGTGGAATAATTCTTCTCATGCTCCTTCAACTTTCAGGATTCATAACAAACTACAAATCCCTGTTGGCTGAGAAATCCTCCTAGCCCCTTCTTATACTCATCTGTGCATACTACGTAATCCTTATCTAGATCTGCAATCTTCAGGATCGGATCACTAGTTAGCAACTGCTTCAATCGCTGGAAGCTGCTCTCACATTTTTTAGTCCACTGGAACTTCTTCTCCTTCCTTTGCAAGGAAGTGATAGAATGAGCTATATTTGAGAATCCAGCTATGGACCTCCTATAGTAATCCGCCAGACCCATAAAAGATCTAACTTCTGCCACATTCCTTGGTGCTGGCCATTCTCAGGATCTACAACGATCCCTTCCTTTGATATAATGTGCCCCAAGTAATGGATCTGCCTTTGATAAAAAGAGCACTTGCTCAGTTTTGCGTACAGTTGGTGTTCTCTCAACACCCGTAGCACCATTCTCAGGTGTTGCTCATGTTCTTTCTCTGTCTTGGAATACACCAAGATATCATCCAGGAAGACTATGAAAAACTTGTCCAAATAATTTCTGAACACTCCATTCATTAAGCACATGAAAACAACAGGCGCGTTGGATAGCNATCACATACATTCTCAGCATGTCTTCTATTACTCTGTTCACTCTCTCTGTCTGTCCATCAGACTCGGGATGATACGCTGTACTAAAGTTCAGATTCATTCCGAATCCCTTAAACAATCTTTTCCAGAAATTTGAGGTGAATTTTGGGTCCCTATCAAACACAATTGTCTTAGGAATTCCATGCAAGCATGCATCTTCTTTTAAAAAGATATCAGCAACATCTGCTGCCCTGTGGGTGGTTTTCAGTGGAATAAAATGGGCGGCTTTAGTAAGCTTGTCCACCACCACCATGATTGAATCATGCTGCTTGTTGGTTCTAGGTAGTCCAGTGATAAAATCCATTGTTACCACGTCCCATTTCCACTCAGGAATGGGTAACGGCTACAAGAACCCTGCTGGGTGCCTGTGCTCAGCCTTAACCTTTTGGCACTCTATACATCTGGCGATATATTCAGCGATTTCTTTCTTCAAACCCAGCCAAAAATAATGGCCTTTGACTGCTGCCATAGTCTTCTGATAACCAGGATGTCCAGCATAATCCACGTTATGCATCTCCTTTAGAATTGTCAGCTTCAATTCTCGGACATTGGGTACATACACTCTGTTTTTTTACAGAAGTAAACCATTAGTTCCCAAGGTGTAACTTTCCTTGGTCTGTGATCTCTCATGCTGCTGTAGCTTTGCTACAAGACCTCTGTACTGCAAATCAATATTTGCAGCTTCCAAAATTCTATCTTTCATCTCAGTTCTATACATGCTAATGGCTGTAGCATGTAATTCGTGCACTTTTTTGCTGAGTGCATCAACCACCTTATTTTCTTTCCCTTTGATATGCTTGATATCAAAGTCATATTCACACAGGAACTCCAACCATCTGATTTGCCTGGCATTTAAGGTCGACTGATTAAATAAATACTTCAGACTGCTATGGTCTGTTCTCAACTCAAATCTCTTGCCCATGAGGTAATGTCTCCATTTCCTCAAGGCATGGACGATTGCTGCCAGCTCTAAATCATGAGTGGCATAATTCTTCTCATGCTCCTTCANCCTTCTTATACTCATCTGTGCATACTACGTAATCCTTATCTAGATCTGCAATCTTCAGGATCGGAGCACTAGTTAGCAGCTGCTTCAATCGCTGGAAGCTGCTCTCACATTTTTCAGTCCACTGGAACTTCTTCTCCTTCCTTTGCAAGGAAGTGATAGAATGAGCTATCTTTGAGAATCCAGCTATGGACCTCCTATAGTAATCCGCCAGACCCATAAAAGATCTAACTTCTGCCACATTCCTTGGTGCTGACCATTCTCAGGATCTACAACGATCCCTTCCTTTGATATAATTTGCCCCAAGTAATGGATCTGCCTTTGATAAAAAGAGCACTTGCTCAATTTTGCGTACAGTTGGTGTTCTCTCAACACCTGTAGCACCATTCTCAGGTGTTTCTCATGTTCTTCCTCTGTCTTGGAATACACCAAGATATCATCCAGGAAGACTATGAAAAACTTGTCCAAATAATTTCTGAACACTCCATTCATTAAGCACATGAAAACAACAGGCGCGTTGGATAGCCCAAACGGAACCACTGCGAACTCATAATGAACGTACCTTTTTCTAAAGGCGGTCTTGCTAATGTCCTCATCCTTTATTCTCACTTGGTGATATCCAGATCTGAGATCTATTTTTGAAAATATTTTCGCATCCTTCAACTGATCAAAAAGATCATCNAAATCCTATCCAAAATAATAGCAAACAAACTCAATCCCCTCCTTAGCGTGCTAATCCTACCAAACCAGGGAGGTTTTGTTGCAGGTCGCCAGATCTAGGATAACTACATTCTTGTCCAAGAAGCAATCCATGCCAGTAACACTCGCGAGGAGTCCGGAATGGCTTTAAAATTAGATATGGCCAATTCTTTTGACAGAGTGGATCATAAATTTCTCTTCAAAGTCTTACGCAAGTTTGGTTTAAGCCAGAATTTCATGAATTGGATCAACTCGTGCATCGAGTCTCCCTGGATAACGCCTCTAATAAATGGTAGACCAGGACCCTTCTTCAAGGTGTCCAAAGGCTTAAGGCAGGGTTGCCCCCTCTCTCCTATTCTCTATGTGCTCATGGCAGAATCGCTAAACAAAAGCCTCGAATGGGAAAGTGCCTCTGGCAACATTCCTGGTATAAAAATCACCCAAGGTGTGAAAAGACTAAACCACTCCCAATTCGTAGACAACACAATCGTTTCGAGCGGTGCTTCCAAAATTTTGGCCAGAAGAATCCTTCGAGTTCTGGATACCTTCATCATAGTCTCGGGAGGCTCTATAAATAAAGAAAAATCTCAGATCTATACCCGGAATGTCTCGGAAGGCACCAAGGCAGGTATAACTCAAATAATGGGCATCGCCATCACCCAAGACTGGAAATCCTTCAAATACCTAGGCCTCCCCCTCTGCCTCAGAATGCTTACCAGAGAATTTTGGCACCACATCCTTCAAAAGTTTAGGGAAAAAATGGATAGTTGGAGCGCACGATGGCTAAACCCAACAGGCAGGGTGGTTTTAATAAAGTTTTTCCTTTTGTGTAATATACCATATATAAAATGTATGCAAAACTGAAATAGAATGCTAGTAAAGGCAGAATAACAACAATATAACCAGAACATTCACCACAATAACACTGAAATGATATAAGAATAACAACATAAATANTCTACCTATGTGCGGGTTAGGACCCTAACATGTTCGCCCCCTTAAAAATAGCCTTGTCCTCAAGGCTTGAGATGAGGAAATTGTTGCAGAATGGTAGCTGGTTCCCAAGTGGCGTTTGTTGGAGTTGTACCTTTCCACTGTACTAGCACTTCCTTGATGGTTCTCTAATGTAGGCGACGCTCACGCTGGTCCAAAACTTCTTTTGGGTGTATCCAAATGGATCCTTCTTCAGCTAAGTCTGGAAGGTTGGTTTGAATTTGGCACTTAGCTCCAATCACCTTCTTTAAGCATGAAACATGAAAAATAGGATGTAGCTTTGAATTGTTGGGCAAAGCTAACTTATAGGTGACTTGTCCCACACGCTTGAGTACGGTATAAGGACCATAAAATTTGGGCGCTAGCTTCTGACAATGCTCAGCCTTGAGGGAAGTTTGCTTGTAAGGTTGCAGTCGAAGAAACACCTGGTCCCCTTCTGCAAATTGACGTTCAGAGTGACCTTGATATGCTTGTTGCTTCATGCGATTCTGTGCCATGACCAAATTCTCTTTGAGGGTACGAAGAATGGCCTCTCAAGTTGTAAGTGTTAGGTCAACTGCCTGGACCTTCGAGGCACCGGGTAAGTATGAGAGAATTGAAGGTGGCTTCTATCCATATACCGCTTCAAAAGGAGTCATGCGTGTAGTTGTATGGTATGAAGTGTTTTACCACCATTCAGCTAGGGGTAACCATTGAGCCCACTAATTTTTCTTTTCCGAGGCAAAACACCTCAAATATGTTTCCAAACACTTGTTGACAACTTCCGTTTGGCCATCAGTCTGGGGATGATAAGTTGTGCTGAGATGCAATTTGATGCCTTGTATCTTGAACAGTTCTTGCCAAAAATTGCTTGTGAAAGTTGGGTCGCAATAAAAAACAATAGAGTGCGGCATGCCATGAAGCTTGAAGACCTGATCCATGAATATTTGAGCCACCGTGGATGCTGTAAACGGGTGTTGAAGGGCGCAGAAATGAGCATATTTGGAAAGGCGATCGACAACCACCATGATGACAAATTTATTTCCTAATTTGGGTAAGGTGGTAATAAAATCCATAGATATATCCTTCCAAATAGCAGGTGGAATCGGAAGCGGTTGTAGTGTGCCTTGTGATTTCACTGTTTCTCCCTTATTGCATTGACACACATCACATTCAGCTACAAAATTACGGATGTCCTATTTCATACTATCCCAGAAAAAGGAACGTCTGACCCTGTCATAGGTTTTGGTGAACCCGGAGTTCCCTGCTGTGGGTGTAGCATGAAGCTCAAAAGTACCGTGGATTTAAGATTTGATTGTTTACTTAAATACAAACGGCCTTTGTATCGAAGTTCCTCATGGAGCCAAGAGTACCCTGGGGAAGCTGGAGCCTTGGAATGCAATTGGTGGATCAACTGCGAATTTTTGGGATCTTTTAGCCATTCCTGGCGAATGGCTTGGAGCCAATCTGATACAATGAATGAAAGAGAAAAAAGGGATCCTTCGTCTTCATGTTTTCGAGAAAGTGCATCCGCAACCACATTTTCTTTGCCTTTCGTATCAATGATCTCATAATCATATCCAAAGAGATTAGTCACCCATTTTTGTTGTTCTGGGGAGGAAATGCGTTGTTCCAGAAAATACTTGAGGCTTTGATGGTTTGTCTTAATTTGGAAACGTTTCCCTAATAGATAAGGATGCTATAGATCCATGGCATGCAGAATAGCCAACATTTCCTTTTCATAGATGGATTTGCCCAAATTTATTTCAGATAGTTGTTTGCTGGTAAAGGCCAAAGGTCGACCCTCTTGCATAAGGACAACACCAATTCCTTTCCCTGAGGCATCACATTCCAACACAAAGGTCTTTGTGAAATCGGGNGCTAGCTTCTGACAATGCTCAGCCTTGAGGGAAGTTTGCTTGTAAGGTTGCAGTCGAAGAAACACCTGGTCCCCTTCTGCAAATTGACGTTCAGAGTGACCTTGATATGCTTGTTGCTTCATGCGATTCTGTGCCATGACCAAATTCTCTTTGAGGGTACGAAGAATGGCCTCTCAAGTTGTAAGTGTTAGGTCAACTGCCTGGACCTTCGAGGCACCGGGTAAGTATGAGAGAATTGAAGGTGGCTTCTATCCATATACCGCTTCAAAAGGAGTCATGCGTGTAGTTGTATGGTATGAAGTGTTTTACCACCATTCAGCTAGGGGTAACCATTGAGCCCACTGATTTTTCTTTTCCGAGGCAAAACACCTCAAATATGTTTCCAAACACTTGTTGACAACTTCCGTTTGGCCATCAGTCCGGGGATGATAAGTTGTGCTGAGATGCAATTTGATGCCTTGTATCTTGAACAGTTCTTGCCAAAAATTGCTTGTGAAAGTTGGGTCACAATAAAAAACAATAGAGTGCGACATGCCATGAAGCTTGAAGACCTGATCCATGAATATTTGAGCCACCGTGGATGCTGTAAACGGGTGTTGAAGGGCGCAGAAATGAGCATACTTGGAAAGGCGATCGACAACCACCATGATGACGGATTTATTTCCTAATTTGGGTAAGGTGGTAATAAAATCCATAGATATATCCTTCCAAATAGCAGGTGGAATCGGAAGCGGTTGTAGTGTGCCTTGCGATTTCACTATTTCTCCCTTGTTCCATTGACACACATCACATTCGGCTACAAAATTACGGATGTCCTATTTCATACTATCCCAGAAAAAGGAACGTTTGACCCTGTCATAGGTTTTGGTGAACCCAGAGTTCCCTACTGTGGGTGTAGCATGAAGCTCAAAAGTACCGTGGATTTAAGATTTGATTGTTTACTTAAATACAAACGGCCTTTGTATCGAAGTTCCTCATGGATCCAAGAGTACCCTGGGGAAGATGGAGCCTTGGAATGCAATTGGTGGATCAACTGCGAACTTTTGGGATCTTGTAGCCATTCCTGGCGAATGGCTTGGAGCCAATCTGATACAATGAATGAAAGAGAAAAAAGGGATCCTTCGTCTTCATGTTTTCGAGAAAGTGCATCCGCAACCACATTTTCTTTGCCTTTCGTATAAATGATCTCATAATCGTATCCAAAGAGATTAGTCACCCATTTTTGTTGTTCTGGGGAGGAAATGCGTTGTTCCAGAAAATACTTGAGGCTTTGATGGTCTGTCTTAATTTGGAAACGTTTCCCTAATAGATAAGGACGCCATAGATCCATGGCATGCAGAATAGCCAACATTTCCTTTTCATAGATGGATTTGCCCAAATTTCTTTCTGATAGTTGTTTGCTGGTAAAGGCCAAAGGTCGACCCTCTTGCATAAGGACAACACCAATTCCTTTCCCTGAGGCATCACATTCCAACACAAAGGTCTTTGTGAAATCGGGAAGGGNCCCAAGTATTCTACTTATGAGGCGCCAAAAGCACATTTAGACTGTTTCAGGAAAAGTTGGTGCTGAGAGAGTAGATGGAGAACTCGATCCACATGAGCAAGATGGTTTGTCCAGGGTTTTCTATAGACGAGGATATCATCAAAGAAAACTAAGACGAAATGGCAGAGAAAAGGATGGAAGACATGATTCATGAGGCTTTGGAAGGTGGAGGGGGCATTACACAAGCCAAAGGGCATGACCAAAAAATCATAGTGGCCCTCATGAGTTCTAAAGGAAGTTTTGGGAATGTCTGCCTCTTTCATATGTATCTAGTGGTAGTCCGAAGGGAGATCCAGTTTAGTGAAAAATTGGGTGCCACTCAATTCATCCAGGAGGTCATCAATGACATGAATGGGGAATTTGTCTTTGATGGTAAGTTTGTTGAGGGCACTGAAGTCAGGGCACATTCGCCAAGAACCTTCTTTCTTCATGACCATGACCATAGGAGACAAGTAGGGGCTCGTACTAGGGTGGACAACACATGCATTAAGGAGTTCCTGGACCATTTTCTCAATTTCATTTTTTTGGGAAGAGGGGTGATGATACAGACAGATATTGGGAGGAAGGCTTCCGGGTACAAGGGGAATGGAATGATCATGAACACCATGGGAAGGAGGGAGGCCTTGGGGAGTGGAAAAGACCAATTGATGTTTAGAAAGGATGGCTTGGAGGTCTTGCAGTACCAAGGGTGTCTCTGTTGCTTGTATGGCATGGAGTTGGGCAATAACACCAGAATGACCCTTTTTGAGCACCTTTTCCATGCGATGGGAACTAATGATCTTAGGTGAACCGACAATGATGCCTTGGGACATATATTGGTGGCTCTCCTGGTCGAATTGCATGGTTAAGTCTTTAAAATCCATGAGAATGCGACCCAAAGTCCTTAGACAGTCTACACCCAACACCATGTCACAACCTCCCATGTCGATAACAAACATATGGGATTTCAGGTGGTAGTCACCAATTTGGAGACACACATTTTCACAACGCCCTCCACATTTCATGGAACCACCATTGGCAANCATGAGGCTTTGGAAGGTGGAGGGGGCATTACACAAGCCAAAGGGCATGACCAAAAACTCATAGTGGCCCTCATGAGTTCTAAAGGAAGTTTTGGGAATGTCTGCCTCTTTCATATGTATCTAGTGGTAGCCTGAAGGGAGATCCAGTTTAGTGAAAAATTGGGTGCCACTCAATTCATCCAGGAGGTCATCAATGACAGGAATGGGGAATTTGTCTTTGATGGTAAGTTTGTTGAGGGCACTGAAGTCAGGGCACATTCTCCAAGAACCTTCTTTCTTCAGGACCATGACCATAGGAGACAAGTAGGGGCTCTTACTAGGGTGGACAACACATGCATTAAGGAGTTCCTGGACCATTTTCTCAATTTCATTTTTTTGGGAAGAGGGGTGATGATACAGACATATATTGGGAGGAAGGCTTCCGGGTACAAGGGGAATGGAATGATCATGAACACCATGGGAAGGAGGGAGGCCTTGGGGAGTGGAAAAGACCAATTTATGTTTAGAAAGGATGGCTTGGAGGTCTTGCAATACCGAGGGTGTCTTTGTTGCTTGTATGGCATGGAGTTGGGCAATAACACCAGAATGACCCTTTTTGAGCACCTTTTCCATGCGATGGGAACTAATGATCTCAGGTGAACCGACAATGATGCCTTGGGACATATATTGGTGGCTCTCCTGGTCGAATTGCATGGTTAAGTCTTTAAAATGCATGAGAATGCGACCCAAAGTCCTTAGCCAGTCTACACCCAACACCATGTCACAACCTCCCATGTCGATAACAAACATATGGGATTTCAGGTGGTAGTCACCAATTTGGAGACACACATTTTCACAGTGCCCTCCACATTTCATGGAACCACCATTGGCAATCATGATTTGGAAATTATTGATGACATGGATGTAGCAATGAGTTTCTTGGGCAATGCGACGATGAATAAAATTATGGGTGCTGCCACTATGAACCAGAATGATGACCTTTCGATGCTTGATGTAACCGATTAGCTTAAGGGTTTGGGGAGCGGAGAGGCCAGTGAGAGCATTGAGGGAAATGACTGGTTCTACTTCAGGAGGGTCTGAGGGATGGGTTATGTCAGTGGATTTAGGTGACTTAGACACAACGGGAGTTTCTTCATCTTCTTCCGAAATCTCCTCGGAGATGGCCATAAAAAGATTTTGTTCTTTACACTTGTGGCCCGGGAAATATTTGTCATCACAGTCATAACAAAGGCCTTTGAGTTGGCGTTCAACCATTTCAACCCCGATCAATTTTTGGATCTTTAGTGGAGCAGAGAGAGTAGTGAGATTTACTGGTTTAGGGCGAGGGATAAAGGAGGGTTTGTGGTTTTGAGTAGATACAACTTGTTGTGCTTCTTTANGCCCTCCACATTTCATGGAACCACCATTGGCAATCATGATTTGGAAATTATTGATGACATGGATGTAGCAATGAGTTTCTTGGGCAATGCGACGATGAATAAAATTATGGGTGCTGCCACTATGAACCAGAATGATGACCTTTCGATGCTTGATGTAACCGATTAGCTTAAGGGTTTGGGGAGCGGAGAGGCCAGTGAGAGCATTGAGGGAAATGACTGGTTCTACTTCAGGAGGGTCTGAGGGATGGGTTATGTCAGTGGATTTAGGTGACTTAGACACAACGGGAGTTTCTTCATCTTCTTCCGAAATCTCCTCGGAGATGGCCATAAAAAGATTTTGTTCTTTACACTTGTGGCCCGAGAAATATTTGTCATCACAGTCATAACAAAGGCCTTTGAGTTAGCGTTCAACCATTTCAACCCTGATCAATTTTTGGATCTTTAGTGGAGCAGAGAGAGTAGTGAGATTTACTGGTTTAGGGCGAGGGATAAAGGAGGGTTTGTGGTTTTGAGTAGATACAACTTGTTGTGCTTCTTTATCTCTTTTGGTAGCCTCCACCCAACTCTCAGACCAATCCATGAGGACATGGGCCCCAATTTCATCCTTGAGGCCGCTAATAAAACACTCTCAGAAAAAGGCATCAGACATGCCCTCTGTTCTAAAATCCAGGCACTCAAAGGCAACTATAAAGTCTTCCACTGTTCCTAATTGTTTTAGCTTTGTCAAACGACCCAAATGGTTGGTGTCAGTGTCAAAGTGTTCATAAATCTTTTCCACAAAGTGTGTCCAAGAAATATACCCTTGACGAGAAGTTTTTCTCCATTGCCACCATTGCCAACGTTCTTCATCTAGATGGAGAACACCATACCAGAGTTTGGCCAAGTCATCTATAATTCCGTATAAAGAGAAGTAATGTTCCATTTGGGTTGCCCAACCAGTGGGGTCCAAGCCATCAAATTTGGTCACATCCACCCATGGAAGGCATGGGCCACGTTGAAAGTGATGGTTCTGCAAGGTATGGGAATGAGAGGAATGGTGACCTTCNGCCCTCCACATTTCATGGAACCACCATTGGCAATCATGATTTGGAAATTATTGATGACATGGATGTAGCAATGAGTTTCTTGGGCAATGCGACGATGAATAAAATTATGGGTGCTGCCACTATGAACCAGAATGATGACCTTTCGATGCTTGATGTAACCGATTAGCTTAAGGGTTTGGGGAGCGGAGAGGCCAGTGAGAGCATTGAGGGAAATGACTGGTTCTACTTCAGGAGGGTCTGAGGGATGGGTTATGTCAGTGGATTTAGGTGACTTAGACACAACGGGAGTTTCTTCATCTTCTTCCGAAATCTCCTCGGAGATGGCCATAAAAAGATTTTGTTCTTTACACTTGTGGCCCGGGAAATATTTGTCATCACAGTCATAACAAAGGCCTTTGAGTTGGCGTTCAACCATTTCAACCCCGATCAATTTTTGGATCTTTAGTGGAGCAGAGAGAGTAGTGAGATTTACTGGTTTAGGGCGAGGGATAAAGGAGGGTTTGTGGTTTTGAGTAGATACAACTTGTTGTGCTTCTTTAGCTCTTTTGGTAGCCTCCACCCAACTCTCAGACCAAGCCATGAGGACATGGGCCCCAATTTCATCCTTGAGGCCGCTAATAAAACACTCTCAGAAAAAGGCATCAGACATGCCCTCTGTTCTAAAATCCAGGCACTCAAAGGAAGCTATAAAGTATTCCACTGTTCCTAATTGTTTTAGCTTTGTCAAACGACCCAAATGGTTGGTGTCAGTGTCAAAGTGTTCATAAATCTTTGCCACAAAGTGTGTCCAAGAAATATATCCTTGACGATAAGTTTTTCTCCATTGCCACCATTGCCAACGTTCTTCATCTAGATGGACAACACCATACCAGAGTTTGGCCAAGTCATCTATAATTCCGTATAAAGAGAAGTAATGTTCCATTTGGGTTACCCAACCAGTGGGGTCCAAGCCATCAAATTTGGTCACATCCACCCATGGAAGGCATGGGCCACGTTGAAAGTGATGGTTCTGCAAGGTATGGGAATGAGAGGAATGGTGACCTTCAGTACGTGGAGGTGAGAAAGAGGAAGGGTTATCTGTAGGGATATGCAGTTTGGTGCAAAGTGTCGAAAAGACTGATTCAAGCTGGGTGGTGAGGTCTTGTTTGATTTCCCCCATTGAGGAATGTATGGTTGTATTGATGGCGACAACATTGGCACTGAGTTGTTTCACTTCTTGTTGGGTCTCAAGGAGACCATATTGCAAGGTGTGTAAGCAAGCTTCCAAGTCTTGGCTACGAGTATGGGCCATGAGGATGAGGAAACTGAAAAGGGACGGGCGGGGTAAAAATTTTGGCCAAAAAAAATGATATGGATGAATGTGATAAGGGCGAAAAGATGAATCCAATGGAATAGGTCTCAAATAATGGTGAAATTCTTATACTCCAGTCTGAAGAATACTACAGAGAGGAAATGGCCAAATGCTTAACCAGAAAGAAATGTTTATTTACTTGGCAACCTGAACACAGTTGTGCGACAATAGATCTTGTTTGTTTTAATTTGTTTATGTTTCTGTCCCCCAAGGGTTAGGTATTCAAGGGTTCTATAGACAAGGGTTTTCCCTGTGCTATAGGTCTCTGATATACGTGCGGGGTCCAACAGTAGTACTTAGCCCAATATCTCAGGGCACTAACTAAGGAGAATAGACCGTACCCTTAGCTGTACTACCCGACTACCCAGGTACTAGAGAGTATCTTCTTGAGTGTTGTTCTCAGTGATACTATAACAGTCAGGAAGTCGATCAGTTTATCTAAAGAGGGCTTCAGGTAATCTAGGTCGATCCGTACATAGGTGTTGTCTGATGCGCTACCACTCGAAGGGGTACCAACATGGGTTACAAGGGTGGCCAATAGAGGTGCGCTTAATTACTACTTGTATTTCTTGCGTGTATGAATCCCTCAACCGTGGATTTATGTGTGTAACGACATATCTCTGTGGCTTAAAGACGCTGGAATACGTCTCTACCCTGAAAAAAAAATCTAACCCACACTTTATGCCGAGGAAAGTGCTCTGATACCACTTGTAATATACCANGAACTCACCAAATCGACAATGGGAGCCAAACTTTTATGGAGACTAATCTCAGGGGACAATGACTGGTGGAAGCAGGCACTCATAAGCAAATACAGACTAGGAAAAATAAAAAGAAGCATGGAAAATCCATATCCCCACCAGACAGGATCCCGTATCTGGAAGCTAATAAAGGGAGTTTCCCCCTTTTTCAGAGAGCACCTCTCTTGGATTCTGGGAAATGGAAAAACAATAAAAATCTGGCAGGATAGGATCTTCGAGGTAGCCTTTAACCCCATAGAAAAAAATCTCTCAGATCTAAAATGTTGGATGCTTGGCCTGAGAAAGCGTACTCTGTTTGATATGTCAGCTTGGAATGATAATGGTAGTTGGAAAGATTGGAACTTGGGGAATGTCCCCCAACATTTAATAAGACAGGCTCAAATCCTGCTCAAGCTCTTAAAAGGAGCAATGCCCATCCAAAAAACATGGGTAGACATCAGGGGTTGGGGGAGGCAGGGTTACTCAGTAACCGCAGGATACAACCAACTCCTCGAGAACATGGATGGAAATCATCCCTTAGAAAAATGGAAAAATATCTAGAACCAGGACTCCCTCCCAAAAATCAACTTCTTCACATGGACGTTAGCACATGGCAAGATTTTAACAAGGGAGAATCTCATGAAGAGAGGCTACCTGGGTCCCTTCATTTGTCTGCTATGTAACAACAGTCAAGAAAATATCATCCATCTGTTATGGGACTGCCCCTTTGCAAAAAATTGTTGGAACCTTGCCTTCGGAGACCTAGCTAGATTTATTCGATGGCCCTCCTCCCCCCACCCCAGCCTGGGGAACTGGGATAAATATTATCGGGGCTCCTTCAAGGACAAGCTAATTTTGAAATGAGTGTGGAGGGCGCTTGCAAAATTTCTCTGCTGGTAGATCTGGAAAGCAAGAAATAGAAAAATGTTTCAAGGTAAGATCACTCCCCCCCAAACAGTAACAGCTAAGGCAAAGCTTCTTCTATCTAAAACCATTTTCTCTCGTTCTCTGAAAATCAAAGATACAACAAACTAGAATGAATGAGAAAAGGATTGGATAGCAAGCTTCAATATCAGGGATGTTAAGTCTCCTCAGGCAGCTCCAAGATCACGATGGCAGCTTCATCACACACCCAACATGGAACTCTGGATCCAGAAGCAAAAAACTCGTACTCTTTGCTTCGAAGGATCTTCTAAAGAAAACCCATGGGAGGCAGGTGCGGGGGGGGGGGATTCTCTATGATCCTGGGGGAAAAACGATGTCTCGTTACCACTGGAATCTAGGGATGGACACCAACAACAAAGACGAGGCATACACACTTTTAAAAGGAGTTCAACTTGCCCACTACAAGGGAATAAGAAAGCTTGTTTTCCTTGGAGATTCCCTCACCATAATAAGACTGATGGTCAAGGGATCAAACCCCAAAGATCCCAGCTTAAAATAGATCCTGGACAGAACCAGGCTGGCCTCCAAAGGAATCAAGCTCACCTTCTTTCACATCCTCCACGGTAACAACAACAAAGCGGACAAGATGGCCAATGCAGCCATCGAGACACCTCCCGACACTCTCAACATCGACGGAGTTTCAACCCCAACCACCTTATATTAATGAGCGTCCAAGAGAATTTTTTGGCTAGTCAAAGGAGTCCCTCCTCTTGGGGCTTAAGCTTCCCCCATGAACACATGGNGAACTCACCAAATCGACAATGGGAGCCAAACTTTTATGGAGACTAATCTCAGGGGACAATGACTGGTGGAAGCAGGCACTCATAAGCAAATACAGACTAGGAAAAATAAAAAGAAGCATGGAAAATCCATATCCCCACCAGACAGGATCCCGTATCTGGAAGCTAATAAAGGGAGTTTCCCCCTTTTTCAGAGAGCACCTCTCTTGGATTCTGGGAAATGGAAAAACAATAAAAATCTGGCAGGATAGGATCTTCGAGGTAGCCTTTAACCCCATAGAAAAAAATCTCTCAGATCTAAAATGTTGGATGCTTGGCCTGAGAAAGCGTACTCTGTTTGATATGTCAGCTTGGAATGATAATGGTAGTTGGAAAGATTGGAACTTGGGGAATGTCCCCCAACATTTAATAAGACAGGCTCAAATCCTGCTCAAGCTCTTAAAAGGAGCAATGCCCATCCAAAAAACATGGGTAGACATCAGGGGTTGGGGGAGGCAGGGTTACTCAGTAACCGCAGGATACAACCAACTCCTCGAGAACATGGATGGAAATCATCCCTTAGAAAAATGGAAAAATATCTAGAACCAGGACTCCCTCCCAAAAATCAACTTCTTCACATGGACGTTAGCACATGGCAAGATTTTAACAAGGGAGAATCTCATGAAGAGAGGCTACCTGGGTCCCTTCATTTGTCTGCTATGTAACAACAGTCAAGAAAATATCATCCATCTGTTATGGGACTGCCCCTTTGCAAAAAATTGTTGGAACCTTGCCTTCAGAGACCTAGCTAGATTTATTCGATGGCCCTCCTCCCCCCACCCCAGCCTGGGGAACTGGGATAAATATTATCGGGGCTCCTTCAAGGACAAGCTAATTTTGAAACGAGTGTGGAGGGCGCTTGCAAAATTTCTCTGCTGGTAGATCTGGAAAGCAAGAAATAGAAAAATGTTTCAAGGTAAGATCACTCCCCCCCAAACAGTAGCAGCTAAGGCAAAGCTTCTTCTATCTAAAACCATTTTCTCTCATTCTCTGAAAATCAAAGATACAACAAACTGAAATGACTGAGAAAAGGATTGGATAGCAAGATTCAATATCAGGGATGTTAAGTCTCCTCAGGCAGCTCCAAGATCACGATGGCAGCTTCATCACACAACCAACATGGAACTCTGGATCCAGAAGCAAAAAACCCGTACTCTTTTCTTCGAAGGAGCTTCTAAAGAAAACCCATGGGAGGCAGGTGCGGGGGGGGGGGGGATTCTCTATGATCCTGGGGGAAAAACGATGTCTCGTTACCACTGGAATCTAGGGATGGACACCAACAACAAAGATGAGGCATACACACTTTTAAAAGGAGTTCAACTAGCCCACTCCAAGGGAATAAGAAAGCTTGTTTTCCTTGGATATTCCCTCACCATAATAAGACTGATGGTCAAGGGATCAAACCCCAAAGATCCCAGCTTAAAATAGATCCTGGACAGAACCAGGTTGGCCTCCAAAGGAATCAAGCTCACCTTCTTTCACATCCTCCACGGTAACAACAACAAAGCGGACAAGATGGCCAATGCAGCCATCGAGACACCTCCCGACACTCTCAGCATCGACGGAGTTTCAACCCCAACCACCTTATATTAATGAGCGTCCAAGAGAATTTTTTGGCTAGTCAAAGGAGTCCCTCCTCTTGGGGCTTAAGCTTCCCCCATGAACACATGGTTAGAACTAATTCCAGCTCCACCCAAGTGTGGGGAAAAGGGAGTGTTCACACCCATTTCAGTCAGGTTCCAACTTGCAAGGAAAGTCACGACATGGTTGGGTGGACACTTTCAGTCGTCCACGTGACAACCTGTCGTCGCACTATATGGCTCGTACCATACGCGATTCATCTACCTCGAACGTACAAGCTGATCTCACCTCCAAGCACTATGAAATCTTCTTTCGCATGGGAAAATCGATGTATCTGGCTCACCTATGTGGTTATAATGACCATAATGATCACCTCCCTTGTCGATTCAGCTCCCCTGTTGTCAGCTGTCCCTCCATGGCGTCGGTCAGTACTATGTACAAGACTCTTCCCACAATATCACAGGCTCATTCATCACCTCCCCCCTCAACAAACCCACAACCGTCCTTTCACTATGTTTGGCCCTCGTGGGAAATCCTCTCCGAACGTTTGCCTCTCCAGATTACCTTGGCTCTTATATCAACCCCCTCGCCACCCTGCAGTCATTCCCATTTTCATCAGCGAGCCTCTTGTGTCGCCGGGTGCTGTAAATTACTTATTCGTAGTGCTTGGAGTTTCCATCTTGCCTTTCCCTTGTCCCTCACTCCTCTCCCTGCTGGGAAGCCTCTCAGCCATCCCCCCCCGAGTCAGCTTATACACATGGGTCACATGCAAAACCCACAAGATCCAGCCAAATCCAGTCTCTCCTCCGGAGACAGTGAAATGCATTAGGAGAATACCATGCAGGAAGACTCAGATTCCTGGCCAGAAGACAATTGGGAACCTAAATGCGGAGGATGCAACAACCTCAGAGAACAAATGGAAGCGCTGAGTGCGAACAAGGCGTTTGAGATGGAAACTCTTTCCCAGCATCAATTTCTGATCAGTAAGCTACAAGATGAAAGCGAGGCACAAATAAGTCAAATAGTTTCCAATTGGGTGCAGATTGACACTCTTTAGCTCAGGTTGGATCAACTTGATGACACCCAACCTCCAACAAGCAATATAGAAGCTCAACAAGGATATTCGAGGAATGCTCAGTCCAATTCGATAAATAATATGCTAGATCTGAATGTGCACCTCTCCGAGTTCAGGAGACACAAGCAACACTCCAACGAGGATAAGAATGCCTAATCTAGTCGCCCTTAATCTCAAATAGCTCTATGTTTTTCCGGTTCGTGTATCTAAGTGGCTCCTACTGCAGAGTATATGTAGGAACTTCTCCACACAACACTTTTTGTAAGAAAAGGGGATACTTGAACACCCCAATTTTTGTAATAGTCCCCACAGTGAAGATCTCAAACACAACCCTTAATGGTTGTCCTTTTTTGTAACCTCAGTGGATTTATCCACACCGATTAATATATCTTTTCCAGCTTCTGTTAAAAAAAAAAAACAAAACATTATTTCATCTCTAAAATATCTCTAGGTGTGTTACATAGATTATGGTATGCATGTGCCAACATCTTGTGACAAAAACTACATG